>PITA01000837.1:130714-232867 GCA_004023965.1 Spilogale gracilis | reverse complement strand
GTTTCATTCTTCTATATGTAGCTGTCCAGTTTTCCCAGCACCATTTATTGAAGAGACTGTCCTTTTCCCACTGGATATTTTTTCCTGCTTTGTCAAAGATGATTTGACCATAGATTTGTGGGTCCATATGTGGGCTCTCCACCCTGTTCCATTGGTCTGTTTCTCTGTTTTTATGCCAGTACCATGCTGTCTTGGCAATGATTTTCTCTTTAAATGAGTTTCTTTATAAGTGCAGTCTTGTTGAGAGCATGGAGCAGGGGCCTGAGCGGGGAGCCAGGAGCGACTTGTGTGCTTGCTACTGTTCTCTACTGTCCCACTTACGTACAGCCCACGCCATGCCCACAGCACCAAATTCTGGGCAACCTCCTGTGTCAGAGGTCAATGAGACTCAGAGGAGTACAAGGTGCGTGGGGGGGATGCTGATATCCCTGAGCAGCCTCATTTCCACTCGAACCAGAATTTGCACTGAATGGATAAAGTAGGTAGTACTATTTTAGGAAATGTGAAAAACCAAAGAATACTATCCTATCATTTCTTAATTATGTTACTTCCCTGCGTTAGCCAAACACCTATGCTCCAAATGAGACCGTGCAAGTAAAGGAAAAGAGAGGGCAACCTATAGTTCTTTTTCCTTTTAGTCCTTCTTTCTCATTGGTGAGCTAAGGGTAGTTAGCGTTGATATAATGTCCATGTACCAAGCAACAAAATAAAAATATTTGATTTAGTTCAATGCAGGATTTTCACTGTTCTGTTAAGAGAGGAATCCATGAGGCACCTGGGGGCTTGGTGGGTTGAGTGCTGAGTTTTGACTTTGGCTCGAGTTGAGATTTTGGGATGGAGCCTTACCTCCCCACCTTTCCCTCTGTCCTCCACTCTCTCAACTGAATAAGTAAATAAAACTTAAAAAAAAAAAAGAATGGAATCCATATGCGCGTATAAGCTTTGAAATACAAATTGTGTAATTGTGGTGACTGCCCTTACATTTACATTCAAAACTACCACTGCCCGGATGGAGCCTGGGTGGCTCATTGGTTGAGCGACTTGACTCTTGGTTTCAGCTCAGGTCCTGATCTTGGGGTGGTGGCACTGAGCCCCGCGTTGGGCTCCGCACTCAGCTGGGAATCTCTACTTGAGATTCTCTTTCTTCCTCTGCCCCTCTGCCTCTCAAATAATAAATAAATAAATCTTAAAAAAAAAAAAAACAACCAAAGTCAAACCTGTCAATGCACAATACAAAGGTGAATGGTGAAATTCATGCCACTATCTAAACATTTTATTTTTTCTTTAAAGTGACGTTGAATAGCAAGTAAAAGAACACTTTTAAGATAAAAGTACAAAATAAAAAGTACAAAATAAAAGACAAGTTGAGAGAGATCGTGGAAAAAAGGAAAGGGTTTTATATTTTAGTGTGTGGGTGGGACTTTTCCCTTACTTTTTAAGCAAGAAGACTTGCATTTTCCTTTTGCACTGGACCCTGCAAATTATGTAGCTGGCCCAATTTATGAATCAGTAATTTTGATCCTGGAGACATACTCAATGAAGATGAATACTTACTTTTGCCAAAAGACATGTACAAAAATGCTCATAACAGATTTACTCATAATAACCCTAATCAAGAAATAGCCCAACAGTGTAACATATCAACTGTATATGTATATATTAATACTAGAATACTAGATAGCAATGAAAACAGATTATTGCTACATATAGCAACACGAATGAACCTGACAGATGTGATGTTGAACAAAAGAACCCAGATATAAAAAGAATATATATGCTGTGATTTCATTTATAAATTCAAAGAACAGACTAAACTAAATAAGCACAGTAGCAGAGTCAGAAAAATGATTACATTTGGGGGGTTGTGGGAAGGAGGGCAAAAGAGAGTCTGAGGAGCTGGGAGTGTTTTACATATTAATCTGGGTGGTAGTTAAATTTATACATATGTAACAGTTGTAAAAATTAAGTCAATTGTACCCTTAAAGATATGTGTATATCACACCTCAAAAAAGAGGGAAAAGAAACAAATTATCTTTCCCAAAGTTGTATCTTACTAGATAGCATAATAAATATGAAACTTTTTCGTGTGTGTGTGTGTGTGAAAGAGAGAGAGAGAGAGAGAGAGAGAGAGAGAGAGAGAGAGAGAGAGAAAGAGAAAGAGAAAGAAAGAGAAAGAGAAAGAGAAAGAGAGAGAGGGGTAGTGCCCTTTGCTACCACTAGGTGGCCTGTGTTCTTATGTCCCTTTTGAGTGTACTTGGGTAGGGAGGGGACTGAAGGAAGCAAGTGTCTACATTTCCAACCCTTTGCCTTTCATTGAAATAAACTGTTGGTGTAGGGTACTGTTTTACTTTAGGTCTGAATTCCTAATTCAAAACTTGACTGTAATTAACTTTTGCACTCTTCCATACAAAGTATGAAAGTTGAGCGTAGGGTCATAGCTTAGGCTTTTATGTATAATTATTTTTATTTTGACACTGACGATCTCATTTTTAATTCTCTAGAATCTTGATTTCATATGACGGTCATTTTTATCATTTGTTTTTTTCTATGTTTAGAATGCTCTTCCTCTGATACACACATTATCTGACCCTTCATTTCACTTTGTGCTCAGAGAGACCTTGTATGGTCACCATCCCCAAAAGCACCAATCTCTTTGTCAGATTCTATGTTTTTATCTTGTTTCTTTTTCTTTTCTTTCTTTCTTTCTTTTTTTTTTTAGCATGTATGATGCATAGGCATGTCTATATGTGTGAATGTACAGTTTATATACATTACTGTATTTTCCCTGGTAAGAATATAACCTCCAGGAAGTAAGAATTATTCTTTTGCTCACAGCTTGACACCTCATGAGTGCACAATAAATATCTGTTGAATGAATGCCAAACCTTATTTTCAAAACCAAGAACAAATGTAATTTTGGAATTTTACATTTTCTCAAGTGTTGAACATTAACATTAATTTTTGTTGCAATTTAAAACATGGCAACTCTGGAGACGAATGATTACTCTGAAAGAAAAACCTAGAAATATGGAAAAATAAATATTAGTAGTAGAACCTGGTTGGTCTGACATTAGAATCTTCCTGGAGTGTCCCAGGGTTCCCAGGTGGGAAGAACAAAGCAGAAGTCAGCATCTAGAGCAAATAGTGAGCTTCACTCTTCAGTCTGTGTGCACCACACATCAGAAATGCACCCAGCTCGCCACCAGATGTCACTCTTCTCTCACGCTCCTGAGTCTGGGCGGCCTAGCCCCGTCTCTCCGTGTATGAATATTCAACGCCCTAGTTTACAACCCTGACAGAGGGCACAGACTCACCTGTACGGGCCTTCTCAATATAGGACCACTTACTGTTCCTACGTGAGATTGGTTTTCGGTTCTGAGCTGCACGGAAAGGTTTAGACGACAGAATAATCTCAAGTGTCATGCTCAGCCTCGGGCTCAGCCCTAAAACAAATCTCAGGAGAAGACACAGCTGCCAGAAGGAACAGAGCTGCCCCTTCATCTTTGGCAGTCAAGAGGCCCGTCTTGGAAGCAAGGACTGGAGGTCGTTTGGGTTTCACAGCTAGGTGAGATTACCTCCAAAGATAACACTAAAACCCTTCCATGAAAACAAAACAAAACAGGAAATGAAAGCAAGGCGGAGGGGTGCCACTCAGATCATGATCTCAGGGTCTTGGGATTGAGCCCCACATTGGGTTCCCTGCTCCACGGGAAGCCTCCTCCCTCTGCCACCCCCCTTGCTTTGGTTCCCTCTCTCTCTGTCCCTCTGTCAAAATAAATAATAACATCTTAAAAAAAAAAAAAAAGAAAAGAAAAGCAAGGCGAATGATCAGTTTATGTCAGAACATGATGGTTGCTCTCATACTGAAAGAACTTCAC
This sequence comes from Spilogale gracilis, assembly GCA_004023965.1. Taxonomy (NCBI): domain Eukaryota; kingdom Metazoa; phylum Chordata; class Mammalia; order Carnivora; family Mephitidae; genus Spilogale; species Spilogale gracilis. Next base: position 228,989 of record PITA01000837.1, on the reverse strand, counting down.
ATCCTAGGGTTACGGCTTGACTCAGAAGCGTATCTTCAGCCACCGCTGTTAAGATTTTCAACCTACAGGCACTACCTGTTTGTCTGCCATACTTCTCCACACCCAGGGATATAATAAAGTAGGCAGTTTGCTCCATCTGCTTACCCAGTCCTTTTCTCCCGCCCCTTTAAGACTGTGCTCATTTTTATCATTCATATCAAGGTACAGATGTAGGAATTTGGTAAATTCTATTAGGGATATTTCCTTTAAAAGTTATTTATCTGATTTTCAACAACTGTTTATTGAGTACCACCTTTAAATACTGAGCACTCTTTTTTTAAGAGCTGGGGACACAGCAGTGACATAAGGGATAATGTCCCTGTCAACAGCGGAGCCCACATTCTAGTCAAATAGAAATTAAAATCTTAAACAAAAGGGAAATGGCCCAGGTTGCTTCTGTAGACATCAACCAGGAAGCAGAGAGGCACTGGCCTTCCCATCAGCTCCACGGTGTTAGAGAGCTCAGGGAGTAAACGAGACTCGATGGAGAGTCACTGCTTCCCAGTGTGGGCCACTCCACCAGCCTGTAAGAGGGCACAGACTCACCTGTCTAGGCCTCTTCGATGTGGGATCACCTACTATTCCTATGTAACATGGATTTTTGGTTCTAAGCAAGGCAGAAAGACTTTCCTTGTGTGCATTTTTGGTCTCTTCCATTGGTTCAGAAATGGCCGAAGAGATCTTCCTTAAGGCAAATCTTATCTTGCAGCTTTCTTACTCCAAATCCTACAGTGATTCATCATGGCTGTGCAGATAACAATAACAATGTCTACCAAGCTGTGATTTGGCCCCTGTCTATTCCTCTAGGATCATGCGCCCTTCCTCCCCTGTTTCATTTCCACTCTCCAGAGATATGTCCCTCACTCTCAGTTCCTCTCCTTGCCAGGCAATTTTCTGTATCAGAGGTTCTGTCGATGTTATTTCCTTTGGGGGAAAGGCTCTTTTGTAATCATTCATCCCCCTTACACACGCACTCACCCTTGAGGGTTGGCTTGAATTCCAGGGACTTCTGCAGTGAAGTCTTTCTCCCTGATTAATCAGGTTTCCCCTATTCCATCGTCCTGACAGCAGTAACGCCACTGTACCTCTCAGTTGCCTGAGCCCATGCACTGCCTTTCCTGTCATCCCATCCCAGTTCAACAGCCACTGAATACTTGGACCATTCACCCCCACAACGTGTCAGGATATCAGTTCTGCACTTTTCAGCCTTGGTGGGGTCCACATTGCCAGGTAGCCAGCGGGCATTCTATCTCCAAAATCCCATATTAGAGTCTACTTCCCAGGGCTTTCTCTAACCAAGTGTCGTTGGCTGGGTCCCCTGGAAACAGCTCTGAAATAGAGATTTATGGTCAGTCATTTATTGGTGAGTGCTCCAAGGGTCAACACGGGTGATGGGCTGAGGGAATGAGTAGAGTGAGGATGAGCTGTGATGTAGTTGTAACAGAAGCTTCAGCTAGTCGCATAAGGGGCTCTGGGGCTGGGATAAGAGGGCAGGCTTCACAGTTGTTTCAGTTGAGGCAATGGGCTTCTGCGCCTTATAACTATACATCCCTCAGTCACTGGGGGCCAGCTGCTCCAGGAAAGGGGAGCATAAAGGTGGGTGAGGCAGCCAAGGACTGTTCCCTAGGAAGGGCATACTTGTATCAGCCAACAGTTCTAGCAGCTGGAAAAGGATTATGTCAATCTGAATCGGGGATCTGGTTGGTAGAGTTCAGTATCTGTTATGGTAACCCAGACAGGCTCTTCCCACATTGGGCTTTGGGTAACCCAGACAGGCTGTTCCCACATGGTGCTTTGGGAAATTATTGACGGGCTCTTTGATTTCTATAAAACATGAACCTACTGCTACACTGAACTGATCCTACTTTGCTGCTCTCTCTGCTTTCAGATTTCATCTTTGTTGATGCATTGTCTCTGCCTTTTATTCTTTTGAACCTAGAGCACATGTTCCCTTGGCAGAAAAGGAAAAACTTGACTAGAAATCTTTCCACCAGACACAGTGCTGGCTACTTTACATATGTCCTCTTTTCAAATACTAAGCTTTATTTGTATTTTCTTCCAAAATTTGTTGAACCTTTAAATTACCTTTTTGTTTCACCATTTTATTTCTGAGATTTTCATAAAGTTGTTCTAAAATTTCATTCTTAAATGAAGACTTATAGCGGTAGTGTGTATTGCTAGTTACAGTAATAAAACGAAAAATAGACAAAAAGTGAAAAAGATATGTTTCCTATATACTTAACTATACTATGAGTTACTTTATTACCTTCTAAGTTGCTAAGACTGATGCAGCCTTACTATTTAACGTGAATGTTGCCGAACAAAAACTTTTAACATTGATATACATTGATATATGTATTTTATCTGTAGATTTCTGCAAACAATCATTGCAAACAGGAATAGATTTTTAAATGAATTATCCCACAGATCTCCACAAGCATGCTAAAACCTATACCTGGCATTCTGTAATTCTTAATGAGAAATTTATTTCTAGCCCTCTACAGTCCCAACTATGCAGTGAAAACTGAAATGTATATCATCTGGGTCACCAGTGATAAGATTCTTTTATCTACTGACTCAATAGACTTAAAAACCTCTGATCATTATATTTTGATCTTCGAGTCTGTTCATTCTTTTCAGCGGTGTTTTCCTATGATTCTTCTATTCCAATATTCAATCTAGTGGGATTAGCACAGGCTGAGAAGTAGCTGGGTGACTAGAATCTAGTGTGGGTTCTAGAATGAGCCTCTGTGTTCTCATATGTGAAAATAAGCTCATGTTTCTATCAGTTACTGTTGTGAGTTCAGTGAAGAAAATCTGCATAGAAGAGCTTCGAAAATGAAAGCATTATTAGTGAAAAGAAAAGACAGAGAAAGAAAGGTCAAACACAGTCATTGGTGGTGTGCTGTGTTCCAGGAACTTTCTACAGGTTATTTTACAACTACGGTATGAGGCAGGTGTCACTAGCCCCATCTTAAGGATGAGGACACTAAGGCAGCGGGAGTCAAATAACCTCTTAAGACCCTTGACTTGTAAGTATCTGAGCCATGATTAACACTTACATCTTTTGGATTCCAAGCCCTGCCTTCTGTTCACTTCACCAATGCCGGCTTTTAATTAATTGTGTATAATCTGTGGAGACCAGTTTACTCTCATGAATTTTCCTATTTGTTCTCCTTCCCATCTCTTTTCCAGTCATCTTGGGTAGTGGCCCTTGAAATCGTAGGGAGACAGTGGGTTATGATTTAAAATCTCTTGCTTTTGGCATTGCAGCTTACCTTGTTTCTCATATTTGTCCTTAGACCAAGAAATCTGAGCCTGAATGTGCACATTATCACTGCTAGTTACATGTATCTTTCTATATCTAATTTCAGTCCTTAGAGGGAAGAGACTGGTTTGAGGATGCACCTCACAGGTCAGTTCCAGAAGGTCAGGAGGTGCAAATGAGCTGAGCTGTTGATTCAGTTGAAGTAATTTTGATGAGCACATGCTTGCATGTAGGTCTATAATGTGGTTCATCTCCATAAAATCCCAAGCTTTATGGGTTTGAAAGCATTAACTCATGTCTTAGGAACATCCCACATAGATTATTATAATTCTTGGTATGTTGCCTGACCATCTGCTTACCTACAGGAATTACAATCAAATGGAATGGCCCTGTTCAAATCTAGGCTCAGAAAAGAATTATGAGAATTCTTTTGGTTTTGTTGAAGCAGCACTATTCTTTTTTACTCTGTCCAGCATAATAATAAAAAGTGTGTTTATTTGTCATTTTTCTTGCTTACATTGATTAGAGTAGAAAAATAAAGTTATCTTCCTCCTCTTGTTTTTTTAAAGAGAATATATCAGGGATCTCATACAGCATGCCTACAAATTAGTGATATTTAAATGCTTGCTGCCTTGTATTCTGTAAAGTTGTCCACTTAATTTCCATTTGCAGATTTAGCCAAGTGGCCAGGAAAAATATATGGCAGCTCTGTTGGGTCACCTAGTGATAATTTTAGTGGAAAAAGGGGAAAAATGTGAGGCAGAATGACCATACTCTCTTATTTTCCTTCGCCTCTGATAATAAAATATTAATTTTTTATGCATACTGCTAGCTGAATGGTAGTTGACAGGAAACACCCAGAACAATCTAGTGAAGAGTTTGTAGGACCTAAGGAGTGTTTTGATCATGAAGACCATAACGAGATTTCTGTGAAAATCATAATGATCAAAAACTCATTTCTTAGTTGCAGGCAAACAATAGAAAAATACTACATTTCAACTGCTCCCATCCCATTGCTTTCTTCTTATGATCTCATATAGCTCATGTGACTCTATCTAGGTATAAAATCCAAATGGAATCCATTTAGTATGAGGACTACATTTTTTTCTATTATTCTATTATCTTTTTTTCCTACTATTGCAGAGATCAGAATACAAGTACACATGAAAATGAGTCATGATTTAATGCCTATGTGGGTTCATTATCTGTTATTTCATGGCCATATATTGTACACTTAAGTTATAGGGCCACTGAAAGAACCAGGCAAAATAGTGGAGACCCACGATCACTCTGGGAAAGCAATCAAACTTCAAAAATATCCCACTCTTCTTCTCTCGTTCCCTCCTGTGTCCCTCACTTCCTCCTCCTTTTCTATCGTCTACAAATATTTTATTGGTACATTTTATTTTTTTTTAAGATTTTATTTATTTGACAGAGAGAAACACAAGCAGAGGGACTGAGAGAGGGAGAAGCAGGCTTCCCGCCGAGCAGGGAGCCCGATGTGGGGCTCGATCCCGGGTCTACAGGATCATGACCTGAGCCGAAGGCAGTCACTCAACCAACTGAGCCACCCAGGCGCCCCATATTGGTACATTTTAAGTGCTGGTGCTGTACTACTCCTGAGGACACAGAGATGAACAAGCAGACACAGTACTTTTCCTCAGGAAGATCACACTCTAGCAGGTAAGATGGATATTAATGGATCAATTCACCATAACTCTTGGCATTACAATTAAGGTAAGTGCTGTGTCTGGAAATTCCTGGATGCTCTGGAGGAAAATGTGGTACTAGTATTTTACTTTACTTTTATTAATATTTTCTTTTACATTTTCTTTTATCACTGACATGTACCAATAGATTAGTTTCAGGTGTATAATATAATGATGATATATGTATAATGGCAAAATTATCATCCCTAGAGGTCTAGTTAACATCCATAACCATATGAAGTATTTTCTGAAGTGAGATTACTTTCTGTCATTTTGCTGTCAAGAAGAAACATTCTGGAATTCAACAGACCACTTCTCATCACTTTCTTTTCTATTCTTCTCTCTACTTCTTGACCATTCTCAACAATTGCCTATTGGTGCATTGAGTTAATGTAATTTCATGAGAAAATAGTCATAGTTCTAATACCTTTGTGTAGCCCAAACATCATTACATACCTCTGAAAATTACTATTTAAAAATCACTTTTTATGTTTTTATTCTATTTTTCTTAGTCTTGGCCCTACTTTTGTCCTACTTGGGTATGTGTATTTTTTCAAATATTGCTAGCTTCTGTCTAAAGACAGAAGTCTGTTTTTTTTGTGTGTGTGTGTGTTTTGTTTGTTTGTTTGTTTTTTTAATGAGGCTTAAAGAAATCCAAAGAGTTTTGTCTTTAAAACAATGCTGATAGATAACTAGGATGGCTGTGGTGGTAACTGGAAGGAAGGGGAGTTATGGTGACAGAACATGTAAAATTAGGAAATGTGTTGGCACAAACCCTAGGGCCCAGAGTTGTGTGTGTGATTCTGGCTCTCCAAAGTTTGGCTTTGAAGTGTAGCTATGGAATTTATTATCAGTTGTTTTACCTCACTCTTGGTTTATTTATAGAAGTTTTCCCAAAATGTGTCTGTGAATACTTATTCTGTCAGATGTTAATTAATGTTAGCATGGGAAAACACACACACACACACACAAAAACCCCAAAAATAAACCTGCCCATGATCAAAAAAGTTTTTTTACAGAAATTTTAAAATCCGAGGCACATTGTGAATTATCAAAAGAAGAATCATAGGCAGTATATATTCAAATTTATTTGATAATGAACCTCATTTTTATAGAACATCTCATAAGAATAGTATTGTTTGGAATGAAGTCAGGGAAATATTGGCTTAGATTACTCTCTGAATAAATTTGTTCTCTTGAGGGTACCAGTGGATGGCAAGGAAGATCTTTCATAACATGTAGAAGAGTACAGAATAAAATAAGTCTGGGCTTAAAGTGTTATTATGTATGATTTACAAAATGGCTAATTCACAGGGATAAAATCATTGAGGATTGAGTTACTATGATTTAATTTCATAAAGGAATGATGAAGATGGGCACTAGTGTAATTTTTTAGAAAGATTTATTTATTGGGGTGCCTAGGTGGCTCAGTTGATTAAGAGTCTGCTTTCTGCACAGGTCATGATCCCAGAGTCATGGAGCCCCAAGTTGGAGCCCCACTTGGGGCTCCTTGATCAGTAGGGAGCCTGCTCCTTCCTCCCCTTCTGCTTGCTCTTCCCCTTGCTTGTGCTCTCTCTCTCTGTCAAATAAATAAATTAAATCTTTTTTAAAAAGTTTATTTATTTTAGAGAGAGCATGTGTGCATGCATAAGCGGGGGCAGGGAGGAGCAGAGGGAGAAGGAGAGAAAAACTCAAGCTGACTCCATGCTGATGATGGAGCTCCATGCAAGGCTTGACCCAGGACCCTGAGATCACAACCTGAGCCCAAACCAAGAGTCGGTGGCTTAACCAACTGTGTGACCCATGTGCCTCACCAGTGTAATTTTAATTTATACTGTGAAATTTGGCAATAGCAAATTGTTCCTAGGTATTTTAGGATCAATTATGTAAAGTTAGAATCATTTTTATTTCATTTCTTTCTTTCAATCCACCAGAATTGATTTTTAAAAAGTCTAGATTCACTCATTTTATTTAAATAGCACTGGTTTGTGGTATTTCCATTCTTCTTTACTGGAAATGAATTTCTTGGTTAGGAAATGGCTTCACTGGAGATGAATAAAAGGCAAACATAACTGAATGCTGCATGATTTCATAACTCTGTAAAAACATATCGACCAGTTTGAATTGGTCTATGAAGATCTCTTTTTATTTATTTCAATGCCAGCTTCCCTAATTACCCTAGCTCCTGCATTCAGTGGGACTTTATGGTGTCTCTTTGGATTCTAAATTCCAAATTCCATTTCCTAATTTATTTGATAAAGGTAAAAACTACAGTTATGCTTTTTGCTCTCTGGCATCTGAACAAAACGTTTGCCTTCTTTTCTGAAACTAGATTCTTAAATCTGTCTTTCTTTATTATCCTTGAATTCATTTGCCATATAATACGAAACTTAACAGATAGAGTAGAAACATATTTTGGCTAGATGGAACTATCCCTATTTGAAGTTAAAAAGAGGATCCCAGCTTACACTCTGGTTTGAAGGTGGGAGTTTCTGAGGCAATAGATTTGAGGAGTAGGTTTTGATTTAGATATCAAAATTTTAAATTCCACTTGTTCTAGTAGAAATCTTGTTTCAAAATTAAAATGCTATAAAATCTTCGCTCAGAAAGTGTACCAGATTAACAAATTGTTATAATGCATTTGCACATAATGAGACATTGTCTAACATCAGATAATGATAGGAGAGGAGTGGAGCTTAAGATCACCTCTGCCCAAGGATGTCTTCCTACCAGCCCAGTTCATGGGACATTCATTCCTCATAGTCAGATTTCACAGTCAGTTTGAAAATGGGATTTCTTTCTTTTCTTTTCTTTTTTTTTTTAAAGATAATGACCTATCATCAAGATCTAATTATGATTATAACATCTTGATTTTTAAGATGTAAAGAAAGCCAGACATTTATTCAACAATTATGGAGGTAACATATCTGATAGCCACAGTGTTGCCTTTATTTTTCTCCTATCATTTGAGCCAGGGAAACATCTCTGCACATGGGAAGGTATCCTCTTGGTGGTGGGATGAGCAGGAGGCTGGTTAAGCACATGGTTTAAGACTGTTGCTCAGGAGGGTTATGGTTCACACAAGGCAAGAGCTCAGCTAGTTGGATATGACCATTCACTAATTCAGTTATTCACTCAGTAGAGATTGAACATGTACCGTATGCCAGGAAATGCAAGGCCTGAACAATATGAAGTCAAGCTGACATTGAAATTGCTATCCAGTGCCAGGAATACTAGACATTGCTTCAGGAGTGATTTAGAACAGATAGAGGTTTTTATAAGGGCCCAAAACCATTTTAGTTCTCCCCTGAGGTTGAAGTGTCCAGGTATTTAAAGAGCTGGTGCTTTATGGTCTGGGTAGAGGTTTTAATTCAAATGAGATTGTAGTTGCAGTAGTTCATGGGCAATTGAGGATAATGCTAACAATTTCCTACCGTTAAGGACACATTATACTTTAGGAAGAGCTCTCATAGGAATTAATTAACTTAACCATTATCATTCTGTAAGGTAGAAGGCTGTGACCTGTCAATATCACATATGCAGGGAAGATCAGGAGTGTCTGACTACATGACTATTCTCATTTCTTTCCCCAACTTGCCTTCCCAAGGATTGGAGAAGGGGTTGGCAAACTATAGCCCGTAGACCACATTTAGTCATGGGCAAAATACAAATGTTTTTGAATAGCACAAGCACTAAGAATAATAATTAAAAGGATTATAAAAATCCTTTTTTTTTTTTACACCTGAGCACCTAGGTGGCTCAGTTAGTTAAGCATCTGACTGTTGATTTCAGCTCAGGTCATGGTCTCAGGGTTTTGGGATTGAGCCCTGTGTCAGGCTCCATGCTTAGAAAAGAGTCTGCTTGAGATTATCCCTTTCCCTTTGCACACCATACCCCAACTCTCTCTCTCTCAAATAAGTAAATAAATCTTAAAAATAAAAAAGAAAAGAAAAGAAAAATACGCAACAGAGGTAGTATGTAGCCTGCAAAACTGAAACTATTCACTATCTGGTTGTCTCAGTCCACTCAGACTACCACAAAAACAGACTGGGTGGCTTTATTTATCACAGTCCTGGAGGCTGGAAGTCCAAGATCATGGTTCTAGCACAGTTAGGTGAGGGCTTTTCTCAGTCACAGATGTCTTCTCCTGCGTCCTCATAGGATGGCAGTGACAAGCTAACTCTCAGAGCCCTTTTATAAGGGCACTAATCTCACGCGTGAGGATTCCATGAATCCTCCCAAAGGTCCCGCCTCCTAATAACATGACCTTAGGTGTTACAACTTCAACCTATGAATTTTGGAGGGGACACACACATTCAGACCGTATAGCGCTGACCCTTTATTTAAAAGGTTTGCCAGCGTTTGGCTTAGTAGTTTATACATGGGTCTTCATGCTCTCTAGGGACTGTTAGTATAATTCATTCTGAAAAAAACATTTGGAAAAATTAATAGTAATTTAAAAACTTGTCAAAATTCTTGTAATGTATTCTTAAAACCAAAGCAGTTTGGGTTTACTCAAGAGTAGGAAGAACAGCAGCTTGAACATGGGCTCCACCTGGCCCTGGGCCAGAAATGTGTCAGGACCAGCTTGCAAGAGCTGATTGTGAATCTGTTCCCAGCTCCAGGTCAACTTGGTGCTTGAAATGACCACGATGGAAGTAATTCCACCATAGAAATTGGCAAGATGAACAATTTGGTTCCTTTTATCCCTAGAAAGCTGGTTTTGAGACATTTACCAGTACACTACCAAATATATATTATTTCTTGTCTGAAATCATTTATAACCCAACCTGATGTCCTTATTCTAGTAATAAAGGGCTTTGAGTGTATTAAATTCATAGAAACTATTTTTTGACATAATACTGATGCATTTCAATAAAACCCAAAGCCAAGGGCATATATAGATAGAAATCATCTATATAAGGGGAGTAATACAATTAACTGCATTATTGAGTTGTTGTGAGAATTAAATATGCAAATACTGATAAATATTCAGTGAGCTTTCAAAGATAAAACATTTAAAGCAATGCCAACACATGCTAGTTATTCTTATCAGTGTTAGTCTTCATATATCCATATCCAGATTCTAGCTCTGTGGAACAGAGCACATTCAGACAAATCCCATTTAGGTCCATGTGGAGATAATTTTGGGCTTGGAGTCAGAAGAATAGACTGTCCATCCTGTCCCGCTCTTTACTGCTTTGCACGTCAGGGAAGTCAACCTCAGTATGGCTGGCTCTACTTTTTTTTTTTTTTTTTTTTTTTTTTTTAAATTTTTATTTATTTGACAGAGAGAAACACAGCCAGAGAGGGAACACAAGCAGAGGGAGTGAGAGGGGGAGAAGCAGGCTTCCCGCCGAGCAGGGAGCCCGATGTGGGGCTCGATCTCTGGTCTCTGGGATCATGACCTGAGCCGAAGGCAGTCGCTTAACCAACTGAGCCACCCAGGCGCCCCGGGCTGGCTCTACTTATCTGCATAAAGAGCTTAACATCACCTGCCTTTTTCAGTTATTGGGAGGATGAGACAAGATAATAGATAGGAAGGCACATTGCTAATGGTAGTGCATCACACAAACATAAGGTATTATTATCTTATAACAATAAGAACTTGAAATGTGTGTGGTTAAGACTCAGACTGACATTTTCTTAAAAAGAAGAAATAAATGAGTCACATCTTCCTTTGCCTCTCACCCTCTTATGTCAAAAGTGGTGAATCACTGGATAAAATGTAAATGAGACTCTCATAAAGATTTATATGGGAGTTTTTATCCCACTTAGAGGAGCTCTATGTTATGGTAAAACTAGCCTGTTGACTAGAAACCAAGATACTGAATTCTACTATGGTAGAAAAGAAACATGAATCTGTTCAGTCTAGTTCATTTATTTTTCTATTATGTGAAATATAATTTTTATCAACATATTTTATTTCTTTTAAAGTGTTAGTTGTGTTATGTACTTGCAAAAGTGGTTTTATATTGATATAATTTTACCCCATTGCAAAAGTTTTTGAAGAAATTTGTTTTAAGAAGTCATCCTAAAAATAATATAATTAAAATGATAAAAAAAGATAAAATAACTACAAATTAAGTTCACAGTGTGTAATTGAATTGAGAGAGACCAATAATTACTCTTCTTAATATTTGTTACAGTTCTCTGGAATCTTGCTACTCAAACTTTAATATATATGTGAATAATCTTGGGATCCTATTAAAATGCAGGTCCCATTGCAGAAAATATGGGGTGGAGCCCTGTAGGTAACCCATTTCTCACAATCACCTAGATAATAGCCAGTACTCTCTGCAGACCACACTCTGAGTAGAGGTAGAGGATATACAGTATTTAATGGAGGAAAAAGAGTTTTTGAGCCTCTGTTGATTGAGAACAGATTCTATTCCAGCAGCCAGTTGAGGTCCTCAAGAGATAATGTCCCTCTTTTTGCATAAGTTTTAAACTAGTTGGAAAATTAAACAAAAAGGTAAATGTTGAAGCAAAAGTAACACATTAATTACTGATGGGAGTAGAAAGTAAAATATGTAGCTTCACATAAGAGTCACATGGGCTTATTCTGGACTATGGCAGGCCAATTTATGCACCTGCCCAGCAGTGCTGGACTGAGGCAGTGTCCTAGGAGAGAAAATCTCCTGCTCTTTTGACCTAGTTCACTCCCCAGAGGAAGAAGTCAGAGCAAGGATAAGAATGCCTGGTTATTCTTCCTAAATTGACCAATCAGGTAGTTAAAGGGATGGAGAGCAGTCTAGAGGTATAGACCTTCACAGGAAGTAAATATTGGGAGGGCAAAGAAGCAGTTCCCATGCCCACCAGCTGCCTTTGAACCAGGCAGCTGCAGATCAGCAATGTCTCCATCTTTAACCTTTAAAGAGAAAACGCCTTGGAAGTAAGCACACTCCCGGGCATCATTAGTAACCTTAGGAGTCTGGGGGGCAGTCTGCACTTGTTTTCATCAATATGTCACCTGAGCTTTGCTTTTGTGCTGCCCATATAGAACCCCTTGGAGGCCAATACTGGAGACAGGCTGCGGTTAGTGGCACAGCAAAAAGGCAGGCAGGAATTGCCACAGGACAATGTGGGGAGAGCAAGGAGAGCACTTCAAAGGTGGAAAAAATCCGGAAAAGATGTTTGGAAGGTCACCAGAATTAAATGCAATTGATAGATCAGAGATAAAAAGTTAGATATGTCAAAGAAGATATGGCAAATAAGCATAAGAAAATGTGCTCCACATCATTAATCATTAGGGAGATGCAAATTAAAATCAGGAGATACCACTACACATCTATTAGAATGACTGAAATCTAAAAAGAATAATAATACCAGCTGTTGCTGAGGAGGATGGGGTAACCAGAACTTTCTTACGCTCTTGGTTGAAATGTAAAACGATATCATCACTACGGGAAATAGTTTAGCAGTTCCTTAAAAAGTTAAAAATATACCTACCATAGGATTCAGATATTCCACTCCTACATATTTATCTAAGAGAAAGGAAAGTATATGTCCATACAATGACAGGGTCAGGACAGATCCATGTTCATTGCAGATTTATCTGCGATAGCTCCAAACTAGAAACAATTAAGTGTCCACCAAAAGGCAAGTGGAGAGACACCTGCGTAGTTTAGTTGGTTAAATGTCTGGTTCTTGGTTTTGGCTCAGGGCATGATCTCATGGGTTGTGAGATCAAGTCCTGCTTGAGGATTCATGCTCAGGAGGGAGTTTGTTTGAAGAGTCTCTCCCTCTGTCCCTCCGCCCCACATGTGCACTCTCTCTCTCCCTCTCAAATAAATAAATTTTAAAAAGGCAAATAGATATTTAAAAGACTAATATATTTGAAAGAAATATTAGTTTATATTTTGGGGCACACAATGAAAGATGTAATTTTGTGATATCAGCAATCAAAAAAAGCTAGAATGGAACTGTAAAGGAACAGAGTTTTTAATGTTATTGAAGCTAAACTGGTGTAAATTTAAATCGGAATGTTGTAACTTTAGGATGTTAAATGTAATCCCCATACATTTTGTGTTTGTGTTAGTAAGCACATACACACAAAGTAATTACAGAATATACACAAAAAGATAGGCTCCAGGCTTAAAGCAGAGTCTGGTTGAGATTCTCTTTCCCTTCCCATCTCCCTCCCCTTCAGGTCCTGCTCCTGTTCTCCCTCTCTCTCTCTCTTTCTCTTTATCTATCTCTCTCTCTCTCCCTAAAAATAAATGAATAAATACTTTTTTTTAAAAGAACATACAGGGATGCCTGGATAGTTCAGTCAGTTGAGTGTCTAACCCTTGGTTTTGTCTCAGGTCATGATCTCAGGATCGTGAGATCCAGCCCTACATCAGTCAGTGGGGAATCTGCTTAAAGATTCTCTCCCTCTACTCCTCTAGTGCACCCCCCTCAAATAAATTTAAAAAATCTTTTAAAAGATGAATATACACAAAAGAAAATGAAAATCTTAAATGTCTCACCACAACAAATCAACTAAACACAGAAAAAGAGAGTTATGCAGGAGGGACAAAAAAGCTAGAAGGCATATAGTAAACAATAAAATGACAGAGGTGAGTTCCTCTTTATCAGCAATGATTTAAATATAAATGAATTAAAATCTCCAATCAAAAGACAGAGATTGGAAGAATGAATAAAAACACAGCATCAAACTCTGTGTTGTCTAAGATGGACTCAGTTTAGATCTAAAGATACAAATAGTTCGAAAATGAAAGAATAGAAAAAAATATTCCATGAAAATAGTAACCAAAAGACAGCAAGGGTGGCTATACTAGTATCAGACAAAATAATTTAAGTCAAAAAAACAAGAGACAAAGAAGGACTTTATATATTCATAAAGTTTCAATGCAGCAAGAAGATAAAGCAATTATTGACCTAATAGCAGACCATCAAAATATATGAAGCAAAAACTGACAGAATTGAAGGAAGAAATAGACAGTTCTATATTAATAGTTGGAGATTTAAATATCCTACTATTAGATAATGGATGGCACTGCCAGGCACATAATATGTAATGATAGAGGATTTAAGCAAGATGATAAGCCAACTGGATCTAACAGATATATCCAGAATGCAAACCCAACAATAGCATATACATTCTGAAGTGCACATAAGATATCTCCTCCTAGGATGGACCATATTTTAGGCCACAAATTAAGCCTCAAAATATTTAAAAATATGGATATCATACAAAGTATCATCTCATTTTAGCAGAGTTGAGTTAAAAATCAATACAGAAATAAATCCAGAAAATTCAAATCTTTATGGAAATTAAACAACTTGCTCTTAAACCAGTAATAGATCAAAGAAGCAATCACAAAGGAATTAGAAAATACTTTAGGAGAATGAAAATGAACACAGAACATACCAAAACTTATGTTACACAGCAAAAGTAGTGCTATTAGTGCTTACATTTAAAACAGATCTCAAATCAATAACATAACTTTATAATTTAGAGAACTAGAAAAAGAAGAATAAACTCAACCCAAAGTTAACAGAAGGAAAATATTAAAGTTTAGAGCAGAGATAAAAGAAATAGAGTACAGAAAAAGAATAGAAAAAATCAATGAAATCAAAGGATGGTTCTTTGAAAAGTATAACAAAATTGACAAACTTTAGCTAGATGGACTAAGAAAAATGAAAGAAGACTCAAATCATTGAAATCAGGAAATGGGGACATTACTGCCAATTCTTCAGAAATAAAAAGAATTATAAGAGAGTTTATATACCAAATTGAATAACCTAGATGAAATGGACAAATTCCTAAAACACAAAAATCTTTCAAGCCTAAATCACAAAGAAATCTGAGTAGACATATAACTAATAGGAAGATTGGATCAGGAATCAAAAATATCCTGACAAAAAAAGCCCTGGACTTGGTCACTTCAGTGATGAATTCCACCCAGCATTTAAAGAAGAAGGATCAGTTCTTCTTAGACTTTTCCAAAACCTGAGGAGGTGGGAAAACATACTAACTCATTCTAGGAGGCCAGTAATACCCCAATAAAAAAGTCAAAGATACTCCAAGAAAGAAAACTATAGACTAATATCTTTTATAAACATTGTAGCAAAAATCCTCAACAAAATACTAGTAAACTGAATTCAGCAGCATAAGGATTAAATACCACCACCAAGCTGGATTTATTCTGAAATGCAAGGATGTTTAAATATATGAAAATTTATCAATATGATACACCATATTAACAGATGAAGAAAAAAACCCATATGATCATCTCAATTAAAGCAAAAAAATCATCTGACAAAATTCAACACTCTTTAATGATAAAATCACTCAACAAACTAGAAATAGAAGGAAACGATCTCAACATAATAAAAGCCATACATGAAAAAGAAAATCTTAGCATACATTATACTTACTAGTAAAAGACTGAAAACTTTTTCTCTAAGATCAAGACAAGGATGTCCACTCTCACCATTTTTACTCTTCCAGACTAGAACTGCCAGTCAGAGAAATTCACCAATAAAAAGAAAGAAAAAGTATCCAAATTGGAAAGAAAAAGTGAAATGATTTCTGCTCACAGATATGATCATATATGTATAAAACCCTAAAGATTTCACAAAATTGGTAAAATTAATAAATAAACAGCAAAGTAGTAAGACACAGTCAATAGAAAAAAAATCAATTTTACATCTCTACACTGACAGTGAATAACCTGAAAAGGTAGTTAAAAAACAGTTGCATTGGGGTGCCTGGGTGGCTCAGTTGGTTAAGCGACTGCCTTCGGCTCAGGTCATGATCCCGGAGACCCAGGATCGAGTCCCACATCGGGCTCCCTGCTCGGCAGGAAGCCTGCTTCTCCCTCTCTCACTCTGCCTGCTTGTGTTCCCTCTCTGGCTGTGTTTCTCTCTGTCAAATCAATAAAATCTTAAAAAAAAAATAAAAACAAAACAAAACAAAAAAACAGTTGCATATACAGTAGCATAAAAAATTAGGAATTAACAAAGGAAGTGAAAGATTTGTATAACAAAAACTACAAAACATGGCTGAAAGAATTTAAAAAAGACACAAGTAAATGGAAACCTATACCATATTTGTGGGTTGGAAAAATTAATATTGCTAAGATGTTGATACTAAATGATCCATAGATTCAATGTAATCCTTATCAAAACCCTAGTGATGGGTATTAAGGAAGGCATGGATTGCATGGAGCACTGAGTGTTGTACATAAACAATGAATCATGGAACACTACATCAAAAATTAATAATGTGCTGTATGGTGACTAACATAACATAATAAAAAAATAAATAAAAACACACACAAACACACCCAATGATGTTTTTGTAGAAATAGAAAATCTATCTTAAAATGGTATCTCAAGTGACACTGAATGTCAAAACAATCTTGAAAAAGAAACACAAAGCTGGAGGACTTGCACCTGCTGATTTCAAAATTTACAAGAAAGCTACAGTGACCAAAACAGTGTATTAGGGCATTAAAAGAAAGACATATAGACTAATGGAATAGAATAGAGAACACAGAAATAAAACCTTACATATATGGCTAAATGACTTTTAACAAGAGTGCCATGCCCATTCAATGAAGAAAGCACAGTGTTTTCAACAAATGGTTCTGTGAAAACTGGATATTCACAAGCAAAAGAATGAGATGGATGCTTACCTAACACATGTACAATAATTAACTAAAAATGGAGCAAAGACCTTAATGTAAGACCTAAAGCTATAGACATCTTGGAAGAAAACATAGGGTAAGATCTATAGCAATGATTTCTTAAATATGACACTAAAGGCATAGGTAACAAAAGAAAAAAACAGAGAAGTTAAACTTCATGAAAAATTCAAAATTTTGTACATCAGAAGATAGTCTTAACATAATAAACAGGCAACCCACAGAATAAGATAAAATATTTGCAAATCATCTCTTATAAGGCAGTAATGTTCAGAATATATAGACAACTTCCCAGACTCAATAAAAACAATAACATACAACCCAATTCAAAAATGGACAAAGGACTTGAATAAGCCTTTTTTCAAAGAAGATGTACAAATGGCCAATAGCACTTGAAAAGACGCTCAACATCACTGATAATCAGGGACATGCAACCCAAAACCATAACAAGATACCACCTTGCCACCATTAGGATGGTTAGTATCAAAAAAAACCAGAAAATAGCAAATATTGGTGGGGATTTGAAGACACTGGAACTGTTGTGCCCTGCTAATGGGGATGTAAAATGGTATAGCCAGTGTGAAAAACAGTATGGCTGTTCCTCAAAAAATTAAAGATAGAATTACCATGTGATCCAGCAGTTTCACTTCTGAGTATATACCCCAAAGAACTGAACGCAGGATCTCAAGTAAATATTTGTAAACCAATGTTCTGAGCAGCATTATTCATGCTAGGTACCCCTGGAAGCAACCCAAGCGTCCATCTGTGGATAAGCAAAAAATGGTGCATACATACAATAAAATATTATTTAGCTTTAACAAGGAAGTAAATCCTGCATATGCTACCACATGGATAAACCTTGAGAATGTGATGCTAAGTGAAATAAGTCAGTCACAAAAAGAAAAATGACTCCACTCATATGAGGTACTTAGTCAAAATCATAAAGATAGAGCATAGAATAGTGATGGTCAGCAGCTGAGGGAAGGCAGAAATAGAAAGCTATTGCTTAGTGGAGATAGAATTTCAGTGTTATAAGATGAAAGTGTTATGAAGATGGATGGTGGTGAAGGTTGCACAACCTATGAATGCATTTAATAGCACTGAACTAGACACTTAGAAATGGTTAAAATGGTAAACTTGATCTTACGTTTGTTTTACCACAATGAAAAGAAAATTGGGAGAAGAATCCAGGTGAATGGACAAACAAATTGTGGTATACCCATGCAATGGAATTCCACTCCGTAGTGAACAAGAATGGTCTACTGATACACACAATTCTGTGGACAAATAATCATGCTTAGTGAAAGAAGCAAGACAAAAGCAGTATACACTATAGGACTTTATTTATATAAAAGTCTTTATGATGCAAGCTAATGTATAGTGAAAGACAGCAGAGCAGATTGCGGGTGGACAGAGAGATGGGAAGGGAAGGGTAGAAGGAGAGAACACAAAGGGGCAGGAAGAGGTGAGACCTTTGCAGAGATACATGTGCTCAGTAATTTCGTTGTGGTGATGGCTTCATGGGTGTATGCTTTTGTCATAAGGTATCAAATTGTGTACTGTAAATATGTACAGTTTGTTGCATATCAATTATATGTCAATATAGCTACTAAGTTTAAAACTCCTTGCTAACATTTTGGGGATACCTGTTCACTGTGGTAGGTGTCCAACAGCTGGTAAGCAGGCCTCACTTAAAGGTCAAATGTGGTGTGGGCCATCACTGTTGCCACAGATGTTTGCTGATGGCATGGCTCCCTGGACCACGTGGGCCTCCTGGGTGATATAAAGTGCAAATGAGAGACAAGACAGATTTATTTCTTCAGCACTGTGTGAATTCTGTACCAAGTCCCTCCTTCCCAGCTGGCCACCCTGCCAACGGTCAGGAGGAACTTCTGTCATCACTTACTCTCTTCCTCTTCCCCACCTCTCTCCAGAACTGTACACAGACTCCCAAACTCCATTGCTCAGGGTCACATTCAGGCTTCGCTAGTTAGTAACTGTGTGATCTCAGACAACTATATCATTTTCCTAGGGCTACCTAACAAAATACCACAAATGCGGGTGCTTGAAACAACAGAAATGTATTATCTCACAGTTCTGGAAGCTACGAGTCCAAAATCAAGTGTCAACAGATTGGTTTCTTCTGGGGGCTGGGAAAGGGGGTCTGTTCCAGGCCTCTTCTCTAGCTTCTGGTAGATTGCTAGGCATCTTTGGCCTTTGGCTTGAGGCAGGAGAACTCTAATCTTTGCTTGGCATTCTTCCTGGGTGTGTGTATTAGTCTCTTTTTAAAAGGACATGGTCATACTTGATTAGGGACCTACCCTTCTGCAGTATGAGCCTATCTTAACTAATTGCATCTCCAATGGCCCTTTTCCTAATAAGATCACATTCTGATGTCTAGGGATTAGGATTTCAGCATGTGAATTTTCAGGAGATGTAATGCAATTCATGACAACAACTTTAACTTCTCAGTGCTTTAGTTTCTCTGCCTGTAAAACAGGGATATTAATAATCCCTACACTGTGGGGTTGGTATAAAGATTCCAACATCGGAACATGTGAAGCACTTTGAGATGCCTGCTCCCTGACACACAGTGAGTAATTGTGAACTGTCACTATCATTGCTCTTCTCCCCCACTACATGTGCAGATTTTGACCCTACAAAGAGTTTCTGTTCTGGATTCACAAGTCTACACCCCCACCCAGCCTGTCACCACCCAGAGTTTTTAACAGCACACATAAAAATAATACAAAGCAGAATATGCCAACCATGGAGGTACCGAGGGGGTGACAGCTCCATCTGCTGGATCACAGGAAGTCACAGGAGCCTTCATGGAGATGCTAGCAGACTTTGAAGACTGTGAGAAATATTTGAATCCTTTTATTCCAAGAGCAATTTTATGCTTCAGATTTTGGGGGACATTGCTGATCTTCAAATTTCAATGTCTCATTTATAAAATGGGAATACCATAATTATTGCAATTATTAAATGAGACAATGTATCTAAAGTGCCTGTCGAATGCCCCAAACATAATAGATTCTCAATAAATATAAACAAAGATAATTCCACATCGGAGTACAATGACAGATGGTTCTCCAAGGATGATGCAGGAGCACAGGGTCACAGTTGTCAGGAGACCTCTCTTGCAGTCACTGTTGCACATTGGACAGCTGGTTGTTAAGCTGAGAAGAGCACCTTAAAATACAGCCACAGGGGACTAATGGTGTGCTGTGGGTCTATAAAGATGCAAAAAGCTCAGCCCCCTCTGATGTCTTTAATTCATAAATTCTTTATTCTAAATTAGGAGTTTCTTATTCCATTTATATAAATTGACAGGTTAATTTGAAGAAAGTCTGTTTGCAGTCTATAAAATAGGATAGGTATTAACCTCTTCTTAAAGATTCATGTGCTTGAAATATTTGAAGGAAATGGTATTTTTATTAAACCTATGTTTGAGTTAAGGGTGTCACCACATATATCACATATAGATGACAACTTTTCAAAGGGAGGAGACTCAAACACATTGGTCAATAGAATTATAGTAAGCATAATTTCAGATTTCTTGATACTTGGGATGGCACTTCTGTATCTTGGATTTTGTCATTGTGGATCCTTATATTTCCTTTTTGAGCCTCAATTATTCATCTTTAAAATGGGGATGATACAGTTATTATAATAATTAAATGAGACAGTGTAGGTGAAGGGCCCATGATAAAGCCCTAAAATTTGTGGTTCTGGATGCCTAGTATTCTACCTATTTTGGGAGAACCCAAAAATTTATGGGAGACAGGGCTTGACTTACTCCAGTGGAAATCAAAGGGAGGTGGCTTCTTTTTCTGCTGTTAACTTTTGGCTGCTAGAGCATGGATGGCTGGTCAATGGGTGAACAGTCAGGTGCTCCCACTGGGAGCATTCAAGTCTCAAGACCACTTAGATATTATTTCTGGTGGTGGCTGTGATGGTCATGGCACAGCAGCAAGGACCCAGGATCAGCAGAGTCCAGCAGGGTGTTAAGCTTATAGTGACAAATAGCAGTGGTTTGGAGTTGGCTGGGCTTTGCTGATGTTAGTTTCTGCCTAAACATAGCTCCCCCAGTGATCCCGGTAACTAATTTCTATCCTTGGAACAAATTTGTGTTTTATTTAAATTAGCTGGAAAGCTCCTTTTTGTTTGCAACCAAAATCACTGAACTTCAACTTTAATTTTCCAGCAAATGTGCAAAATTACTAGTTAAAGAAGGATTATGGCTGGTGGATGGTTGAGTTTCTCCCGAGTTTTACTCCACAAAATAGTCAACAACTATTGCAGAAAACCAGGATAATTCAGAAGAATGCTGGTGTCTTGATATTTCAATATAAATAACATTTTCTAGGCATTGAAAGCAGGTTTTCAACCATACTATGGTCATAAGCCAAGAAGTTGTTAGCCAGTGTCTGAGAATTGCTGTGGGTACTCACCGTCCCGGACTGTCTAGATGAGTTAGCTGGATTCTGAGTGGCTTTTTCATCTTCCTATTTGAGACACTGCACCTAAGCTCAGTTTCCCATAGGACCAGTGACTTCCTCTCTCAATGCCAATCTCCACCAGATCTTAAGGAGACTAAATGAAAATGCCTCTGAAATCCACTGGTAAGAGAGCAGCAGAAACATTGAGTATGCATGTGTGTGCAGACATGCCTCTGTATTAAAACATGGACTCCCGTATGTAAGTCATGTAACGACACCATATGGCCACCAACCACTGTGTCAGAAGGTATTTTCCCTTCAGATGATATTGAAGATCATTTGTTCAGTTTTTAAAGTTAAATGTCATCTGTCTTTTAAATTTTTATTGTGATTGTAAGCTAGTAACTAAAAACAAACCAAAAAACAAAATGAACTCCAAACCACTGCTATTTGTCACTATAAGCTTATCACACGATATGAAAACTCACCAAGCCAATTTTCTTGACAAGAGAACTTACACTCTCTTCCTTCCTGTTCCCCTTCCTCGCTCCCCTTTTGTCCTTCTCTTTTTCTCTTTCTTTCTCATGGAAAATGTATAATATTTGGTTTAAATGCTTTTAATGCACTTAGAAGGTGACTTGTTTCTCCCTCTTCCTTGCTGTCCCCCCCACCCCCTCTTACCCTGGGAATGAAGAGGTCAGATAGAATGATTTCCTCATAAATGTTTGAGGAAAATAGTTTGCCATCCCATAATATGGAAAGACATTTGTATCATTTATATCCCAGGTCGATGGCAAAACCATCTTATAAAATTAGTTAATTATGCTGGGGTTCAATGGTTTATCATGTTAGAAAAGTGGGGTTTGGGGGAAGATCCAAGATAAAAACAGTGGTGCTAAGGGAAGACTCAATTTATAGCTTTTACCAGCAGTAAAATTTGAAGCCTTGCTAAATCTCAATAGGGTCCAATTACATAAAACCAGGTTAATTTTCCTTGCATGATCGATATTTAAAAGCGACTTAGTGAGCCATGTTGAGACACCTATGTTGATGAAACAGCTGTGATCACATTTATAAGAATCTATCAAATAAGATGCTTCCAATTCAAGATCTGTTATTTCAAATTTGTAATGTTTACAGGCATCTCTGCATCTAGAGTACCTAAAATATGAGGTAAAATCATAGAACCTCCTTTTCCTCCCCTCTTTTGCTTTTTACAAATCCTCTCTTTAACTAATGCTTTTTGGATGATGGTCCTTTCCCTCTAATTCTTAAATATTTTCAATCATGTGCTAATCTTCAAGTAGGTCTCTACTTGGCACAGCCCCTTCCCTTACCAACTTAAACACACAAACCAACATAGTGATGTATGTCCAGAAAATGGTGAAAAGGATGTTCCCTTTCAAAAATAACCAAAAGGAAAATGTAGCTAACCAAACCCAATGAAGAGAATGCATGTCACATCATGATACTGTAGAAAGAAACAAGTTACATTTTCAGCATCACTGACATTTATAAGTCACTCTATGAGCCATTTTGAGAACACCTCTGTTTGTTTGCAGTTAACAGCTGGATCCCATTTATAACATTCCACTTAACAGGCGTCAGAGTCCAGGTTTAGAATTTCAGATTTGCAATTTACAGGCATACTTGCCTCCAGATATCAGAAGAAAATTTTAAATTGGATAAAATCATTGAGGAGAAGACAAATCATGCTACTGTATATCTTTTTAAACTCTGTATGTGAGCACTATCCTTAGTATGATAGGTTTTCCTTATATTGCTTTAGTTTTGAATCATCTTAAGATCTTAAACCATTCCTCTTCCTACCAGAATCATACTTAGTAACCTCTTTCCATACCTACCTTGCAGTACAAAAATGTAATCCTCCAAACAATTAAAAACGACTTTTTAACTTGGAATATTGAATCTTATGATGAGTATTGTTGAATTCTTCAGTCTTTGGGGCATAATATTTTGAAAAAAAAAAAAAGCACATGGTCTGTGGAGGCTGACTGATGTGTGTTCATATAGCTATTCAGTTAGAACCCCTGCACTTGAGCTCACTGAGTCTTGCTTCACTTCTTGTTTAAATGGTTAGAACACTGTCAACTTTACAGAATTATTTCAGGAACTGAATGAGAATGGTGATAATAGCTAAGATCCATGAAGGAATTTCTATGTGTGAGAAACTGTTGGGGAGGAAAACACTTTTTCTCTACCCTCAGGTTCATTGTCTGGGGGCCTGTGAATTTAACTGACAAAATACAGATTAAAATGAGAGAAGGAATATAAATTTATTAACATGTTTGCACACACAGGAATTCACAGAGAAGAAGTGAAACCCACAAGAGTGGTTAGACTTGGGGTCTTATGTACCATTTTAACAAAGGAAAGAGGATTTAGGCTTCAAGGAACTATAAATTGTGGGGAAGTAACAAGGAAATACATGGCAGAACTAATGAAATGTTATTTTGGTAAGCTTTGTTTATGCAGACTCATTTTGGTGCTGACTCTCTGTCTCACGATACAGGTTGCTTTCCTCATCCTAGTACAGGAGGGTGGGGAAATTTTATTCCAGCTTTACAAAGGGAAATGCATGCCTTGCACGTAGGTAGGAAAGGGAAAGGCAGAAAACTCTTCCTGTATCTGTAGATTTTTAATAGCCTTTAGTTGAAAATAATCTTTATTCTGTGTGCCTGGGTAGTGCAGTCGGTTAAACATCCAACTCTTGTTTTTGGCTCAGGCCCTTATCTCTGGGTCCTGAGATCGAGCCCTACATTGGGCTCCATGCTCAGCATGGAGTCTGCTTGGGTCTCTCTATCCCTCCCTCTGTGTCCCTCCCCATCATTCCCTCCCTCTCTCTGTGTCAAATAAATAAATAAATATTAAAAAATAATCTTTATGATGAAGTGGCATATTTTGAGGTGGCATCCCCTGATCCCTTCAGTGTCCTACTTTGCATTGGCTTGATAACTCATGCAGATCAACAACACATGGAAAAGGCACCACATTGATTAGGCCAGAGAAATGTGAATTTATTTAAATTTTTGTAAGAAATTTTTACATAGTAGACACATAGATGTGATGGACACATCTTAATATACTTTGCCATTTCCCTATAGTTGAAGAGGATTTAGATAGTTTCTACTCTTTGTTTTGTTATTAAAACTTACACAGCAATGAATATTTACTATACCTGAATTTATATGTGCATTTTGAATTTTTCACTTTTAGTAAGAGCCCCAGAAATATGATTACTGAGTCAAGGGATATGAACACTTTAAGCCAAATTTGCTTTCCAAAGCAGTTACCCTAATTTATCAATCTCATTCTATGCTTGCTATCATAATTTAGTCTTTTTCTGATTGATGGTTGTAGAATTGTACTTTATTTTACTTTAACATTTTAACATTACTAATGAATTGAATAATAAAAATATTTACTGACAATTTGTATTTCTTCTACTGAGAACTGTTTATTTGCATCTTTTTCCTATTTTTCTATGTTTTGATGTTTTTCCTTATTGATCCCTAAGAGCTCTTCATATATTAAGAAAAAACACTTTGTTCATTACTGTTAAAACAAAACAAAACAAAACAAAACAAAACAGCCACACCTTGCTGTTTGTTGTTTACTTCAGCTTATGTTAATTTTAAGATTTAGAATAATTTGAGGTTTTATAGGTAACAGTCTATCAGTCTTTTTCTGTTAAATCTTCTTCCATTGTTTTTATAATCTAAAACTTTTCACCTTCCAGAGATCAGAAAAAATTATTGAAGGGTTTTCTTCTAAGTTTAGTTTTGGTTTGAGTTTTTTCTATTTAATTCTTTGGTTTAGAATTTGTTTTGATGTGTGGTGTGGGAAAAATATCAAAGTATTTTTTTCTACTGTATTATAAAGCTAGGCCCACATAACTTGGGCCCCATTAAAATTAAATGAACAAAGACATATGAAGCAAAACTCCCCAAACCAAAAAATCAATTAATGGATTTCTTAGTGGGGGGAGATGCCTTTACAAAGGAAAGAAACTTAAAAAAACTGTTATGTAAGATTTTTAAAACACAAGAAAATTCTTTTTATCTTAATTATTTCAAGACATACAAATCATTGCTTTTTCCTTATTCTAGAGTGCTCGTACCTGTGTCTCTTGTTACATAAAAATGTTGAGTCTTCTCTGTCTCTGTCTCTACGTCTGTCGATGTATATACACATACATACACTCCTCATGCAGACACTACTCACCTCCTAATCCTCCTGAAAATGAAATGATCCTCCAGGCAAATGAGAACTTGTAGTTGTGGTACAAAGGACTTGGCTGGATTAATTCTCTGCCACACTGCAAGTTGAGACCTCAGGAGGGTATCTTGATTGAGATTGAAGCATATACATAAATAAATCCCCAGCCAATGCTTGATTTGAATAGATACATGGGAGCTGGGGACAGAATTGACCAGATGCTGGACCATATGATAAACACAGAGGGTCATGGTGTGGTATAAAAACCAGGCATTTATGTGGTACAGCTGGCCGTGCATAATCTTCCCTTAATTTATAAGCAGGAGCATCTGTTCTCTAGCTGCCACTCTTCCCATTTTCTAACGGCCTTCTCCTTGAGTCTCTTATTTAATCGAGCAGCTCTCCCATGCTGTGGGGAAGAAGGCGAGGGTCACCAGCAGGGAAAAATGACATGGCCTTGAATCTGCCTTTCAGAGAAGAAAGGAAAAAAATACCTCCAGAAAGATTCTTGGTCTCATTCTCAATAAGATTTTTTTACTATCCAGTGGCATTTTGAAAATGGTCTTAAATGGAGCATCTTGGGCTGCCATCATTGGGCCAGGTCATTATAAGGAGAAATTTCTCTCTGTACCTTAATAAGAGGAGAACTGAGACCAAATTATCACCTCACATTGCTTCTAGTCAGAGTTAGTATCACTTTCTGTTTAATTTTGATGAACTAGAAGTCCAGGAGACTACACAGGCAAAATTGGGAGGCAAGAGCCAAGATGTCCTTCTCACCATACAACTCACCTCAAAAAACAAAAAAATACAACTCCCCCACAAAACCCCAAAAAACCTTTGAGAGGGACTATCTACCTACTCAGTGTTCTTTCTTTCTGTTACCATTTTTCTTTCTACTTCCTGCCAGGGCATGGTGGAGTTGTGGTGGTGCTGGCGTGCCTTTCCTCCCACTAGAGGAGGCCCAGCTTTCCTGCCTCTCTGTTCAACCCCACTGATATCAAAGATGATGGAAATTTAGGATGTTTTTATTTCAAAAGGGACTTCCACAAGTGGTATTAAAAGATTTTGGGGGGGACACATAGATAATATAGTTTAAAGAGACGGAATACTTTACCTGCAGATGAGACTATTTTGGAAGAAACTCATTGGTCTAGGGCTTAGAAGAGTCTTTAGCTCTTATTCTGCCCTTCCAAGTATTGTGATGTTGGTCCTGTCACTTAGCTTCTCTGAGGCTGTTTCCACAACTTAACAATGGGGATAATAAGTACTCCAATTCATTTTACAAAAATACCTTTTAAGTTAAAAGATATGAGACAAATAGAAGTGACTGTGATTAAATCCATGGACATGTGGAATATTAGAGGTACATGAATTTTTCAAATTAATATAAGTAATATAATTTACCATCCAAACCAGGATACTTTGAAACAGTAGAGGGGTAAGAATTGCACAGGAAGCTTGATAATAGTAAACTGTCCTGGGAAAACCTGGACATATGGTTTCCTTGGCCATAAGAGGCTCTAGAAGCCATATGTTCTAATTACTCATAAGACCAGCTCTGTCCCTGGACACTATACACACAAGAGAGGATAGAATATTAAATACATAAAAGGCCTTTCCACTGATATAGTATTATGTGTTTGGGGAAACTTAACACATTCAAAATACTTAATGATGTTAGATGTGATGATCCCCTAATGTTGCCTTTTGACCCAGTATTACCTTGGACATTTGTACCCCCAGGATCCTTCTGCCATTCCCATCCAATAGTGTTGGTAGAATAGTAAAGAAGCATGCCAAGTGTTGAGATGATTTCTGCAGCGTTTTGCATGCAGTTGGTAAAGGTCAAGGAAAACGGTGACCCTGATGAGCCCTTCTCACTCCCACCATCAGCTTTACCCACTTATGCTGGGGCATTCTTGCTGTCCTGGAGTGCCTGTGACCTCCTCACCATGTCCTGCTCCAACTTAAGACCATTTATACTGATAGTGCTCTGTGTTTGACATAATAAAGTTTCCCCAAATCCTCTAATCATAAGAATTACCTGAGGATGATCTTCTGGTGATTACGAGTCAGTAGATTTGAGATAGAGTCTGATTTATATATTTATATAAATTTATATATTTAACCAAGTTCCTGGGTGATTTTTATGATCACATGAATCTGATATTCATGGATTTAATACATTTGAGAGAAGAAATATGCCCTCCAGATCTTTTGAACCAGTGGTTATTAAAGTGTAACTTTCCAACCAGCAGCATCAACACAACCCAGGGACTTGTTAGAAAAGCAAATTATTGCGGCACCTGAGTGGCTCAGTCCTTAAGTGTCTGCCTTCAGTTCAGGTCATGATCCTGGAGTTCTGGGATCGAGCCCCTCATTAGGGTCCCTGCTCATCAGGAAGCCTGCTTCTCCCTCTCTCACTCTACTTGTGTTCCCTTTCTGGCTGTGTTACTCTCTGTCAAATAAATAAATACAATCTTAAAAAATGCAAATTATTGGTGCCATATTGACTAGGAAGTCTGGAGGGTGGAGGGAAGTGACATGCGTTGTAATAGACCCTCCAGATGATTCTCATGAAGCTAAAGTTCCAGACCACTTTACTTTGGACAAACCCATTTTTCTGGTCCTCTCTTTTATAGATTAGGAATGTTGGCATGCTTTTCTCTCACTTTGGGATCTTGGGTGTTGAGAGATGAACCTATAATCCCTAGATGACTGGGAACAAGGTAGAAGAGAGATGGTAGAGGGCTACTGAGGATGGGCATGGCCCTCCATTCAGTCTCTCTACTCCCAGAGGTGTCTTGTATGTGTAGAGAAAGACTCATGTCTGCCAAGAAACTGTTAGAAAACACAGGTTTATGAAAAGCCACAACCCTGTGGTAAACCAGATCCTGGGTGTTAATGGTGACTCCCCAGCTAAGAAATCCCCTAAGAACCCAGACACCAAGAAGCCCCAGTTCCTTACAGTGAAAGACATGTTTCACTCTTGGTGAAGTTTCAGCTCTGCTTTTAGTGGTTAGTCTCTGTTTATTCTCAGGATGATTGATGAAAGACTCCTAATTAGTGCTGCAGAAGAACATCTGAAATTGTAACCTATAAACAACTATTGATGTAGTTTAATTATACATCTTCCCTTGTCACACTGAATGAGTGAGTATTCAGACATCCCTCATATGCTCAGTGTTCCCAGGCTTCAGTCATTGACTACAGTTTTCAATATTTAAGTATAATATGTACTATTATTTAATATTTTTAAAAGATTTTAATTATTTCTTTGACAGAGAGAGAGAGCAAGAATGAGAGAGCACAAAGGGAAAGGGAGAAACAGGCTCCCTGCTGAGCAGGGAGCCCTACATGGGGCTTGATCCCAGGACTCTGGAATCATGACCTGAGCCCAAGGCAAACGTTTAACCCACTGAGCCACCCAGGCATCCCCTTTAATATTTTTTCATTTATTTTACTTAAAAACTATTTTAGAATAGTTTTATATTTCCAAAAGATTTATGAAGATAACACAGAGATTTTCCCATTTTTATACCCCTCACTAAATTTCCTCTATTATTAACATCTTACATTACTACAGTATATTTATCATAATTAATGAATTAATATTGATGCATTATTATTACTAAAGTCTCTACCTTACTCCAGATTTCCTTAGGTTTTACCTAGTGCCCTTTTTCTCTTTCTTGATTCCATCTAGGTTATCACTAAATTAAATTTATTACTCATATTATATTTGACTTTTAACCCAGACCTATTGAACAGTTAACTAATGCTACTCTAGCAACTGCTTTTGATGTGAGTATAAAAGTCCTTTGTCTCTGACCCAAGAGTCTTCTGTCTCCTGTCAGCATCAAAGAAACTTTGACAGGCTAACTTATTAGCTTACAACACCAGATCTCTCAAAGTTCCTGACAGTTTGTCATACAGTTGAAATGGGGCCCCTGGGTGGCTTAGTAGGTTGACTATCCAACTCTTGTTTTCAACTCAGGTCATGATCTGGTGGTCATGGGACCAAGCCCTGAGTGCACTGAGTGCTGAGTCTACTTTCAGATTCTTTTTCCCATCTCCCTTCCCTTCTGCTCGTTCCTACACATTCTAGCTCTCAAATAAATAAAATCTTAAAAAAGAAATTCAATTAAGTTGTGAAAGCGCTCTCAAATAGTGATTGTTAAAAGTTGCCAGATTTATAAAGAATAATAAAGTTTATGAGTTAAACTGATAAACTCAAGGAATATCAAGGAATTTGAATTTGTAGTTCTCATAAATTAAAATATTTATTTCAAAACGTCACAACATTCCCAGAGTAAGTTTTCTGGCATAAAGGATGTCAAAAAACTTCTACAGATAATATTCTACTGTACTGTCTCATCTTGGGTTGATCACAAGATTTGAACTTACCCAGAGTCTTTATGGCCAGGAATGAAAAGTTTTACTGCCTCAGGGCATGTAGTATATGTCAAAGAGCTTTAACCCAAAGAATGAATTTCTAATGGTGGAATTTGGTCACCTATGAAGCAGGGACTTATTTTGCAGATTCAAGGATGGAGCAAAAGCCTCCTATCTTGATCTCTGCTGAATCCTCATGACCTAGCACAGCCACATCATTTGTGCTCATTAAACATGTGTTGAAGAATTACTATTGAATCAACTAATGATTTTAAATAAGAGAAAGCCATGATAAGATTTTCATTTTAGAAAGGTTATTCTGGCCACCACGTGAAAATCTGATAGGAGGAGACAAGTGGCAAGTGAACTTGATAGTAGACATACAGCCGAGACTTCTAGGGTTTTGGAGAAAAATTTACCCTCTTCAGCAAATAACTAGTCTGGTTCAGGAAAATGGTTATTGGCTTGTTACCAGGCCCTTAGGGTGACCAAAACCTGACCAAGTGTAGCTGTGTGACCATGTGACCAGGCCCTTAGGGAGGTTAAAAGCTTGACCAAGTGTAGCTGTGTGATCATGTGACTTAAGCTTCCCATCATTAATGGGTGTTTTCTTGGACCACCAAGTTGAGAAGCAGGAGGGGCATAATCAAGACTCAACCCAGATATGCTTTTAGAGCACAAATAAGCTGCAGAACCTTGAGAATCAACAGATAAGATGACCCATTCTGTGAATATGTGAACTACTCAACCTCTTTCCCAGATACACCAGCTCATGAGCAAATGTTCATGCAGCAGAGATGGAGGCTATTATACACAGCTCAAAAGTATGAGTTTCCTCTCACTGAAGCTGGCCTGGCTTCTGCCCTTCTGGGTGCCCCTATTGGCAACAGC
This sequence comes from Spilogale gracilis, assembly GCA_004023965.1. Lineage (NCBI taxonomy): Eukaryota > Metazoa > Chordata > Mammalia > Carnivora > Mephitidae > Spilogale > Spilogale gracilis. The sequence continues at coordinate 198,340 of PITA01000837.1, read as the reverse complement.
AGCAAACCCCTATAAATACCTTGTATGTTACCATACCTTGAAGGGGGCAGTGATTTGTCCCCCTTGGTGTAAGCCCATCTAGATTTAGGTTTGCTTTTCTAGTTCACCATGCTTCTTCTTGGAAGAGCATCTATGGACTTACTGAGTGTCTTATTGTCCATCATGCTTTGTCACACAACATTGCTTCTCACAAAAGTAGTCTCTTCATAGGAAAAGAAGTAGAGTGAATATATCCAACTATCTTACTTCGCAACTCCTTGGTGATTTCTTAAAGGTACTTCATGCTCAACTTATCCAAACCTGAACTCGTGATCTTCTCAACCACAACCTAGCGCTCATGGACCAGTTTCTAAGTAACTGGCTCTGCTGTACCCAAACCGGAAGCCTCCGTGTCATGCTTGCCACCTCCTTCTCTTTCATCCATCATATCTAATCTCATGTTTGCCTTCTAAACATTTCTTAAATTCATCTATTTCTCTCCATTCTTACCATCCATGATGGATGGAACTTTCAAGAAGACTTTTAATTATGTTATTAAATAAAGACTGCCACAGCTTTTGCCCTTGCCTCTGCTGGCTTATTCCTGATAGCTGAGTGGATAGGAGCCCTGGAGGTGCAGAAAGTGTCTTGGAACCAGGAGCCAGCAAGAATATGGACAAAAGCCAACATGCAGAAGAATGGCAAAGTGGAAGAAGAAAATAAGCCTGGATCTCCAAGAACTTGTTGCACTCCCATGGTGTATCAAAAATGGAGAATCTTCATGAAGGACAGGGATATGAAGGGAAATGGCTTTAAGTGTACTCAGCTTGTGATCAAAATTCAGGTTTAAATGGTTGTGGACTGTGTAACCCCAAAATTTGTGGGGGCTGTACCCCAGGATCTGCAGGATCAGCCAGTCTGCGATGCCTTAGCTTTTTTTCTCCTTCTTTCTTTATTACTTCCTACTTCCTTCCTCCCTCCCTCCCTCCCTTCTTCCTCCTTCCTTCCCTCCTTCCTTCCTTCCTTCCTTCCTTCCTTCCTTCCTTCCTTCCTTCCTTCCTTCCTTCCTTCTTTTTTCCTTCTTCCTTCCTTCCTTCCTCTCTCCCTCCCTTCCTTCTTTCCTTCCTTCCTTTCTCTTTCTGTATTTCTTTCTTTGACTTATTTATTTGAATAGAGTGAGTATGTGTGAAAGAGTGTGCATACGCAAGGCAGAGGCTCAGAAAGAGAGGGAGAAAGTCTTAAGCAGATTGCCTGCTAAGAACAGAGCCCAACTCCCTGCTCCACGGAAGCCTGCTTCTCCCTCTCTTGCTCCCCCTGCTTGTGTTCCCTCACTAGCTGTGTTTCTCTAAGACACATTTTGCTGGACTAAACACTTCTTTTTCCCCCTTAATATTCTATCTTGTAGGTATAAATGGAATATCATGAACGGTGATACCATTGTTTCTCTAGACAATCAGAAGGAGATGGAGTACCTTAGAATTGTGAGTTGAGTTATTGTTATAAATATGTAATATGATTTCATTGAAATCTCAAAACATTAGATTTCAACTTAAATTATTTTGATATTTAAATCTCATTAATTATAGATTTAATTTTTTAATTATAAAGTGATCATTAATTATCCCTTTTACCTTTTTTATGGTTTTAATTTGAATTTTTTTTTTTTCTTTAGAGAGGTAGAGAAAGGAAAGGAGAAGCAGAGGGAGAGAGAATCTCAAGCTGGGCATTGGAGCTTGACATGGGGCTTGATCTCACAGCCCTAAGATCATGACCTGAGCTGAAATTAAGAGTCAGATGCCTGACCAGCTGAACCACTCAAGAACCCCTTTTTTGCCTTTTTAAAAGAAAATATCAGGGCACCTGGGTGGCTCAGGTGGTTAAGCTACTGCCTTCAGCTCAGGTCACAATCCTGGATACCTGGCCTAGCCCCGCATCCAGCTCCCTGTCAGCAGAGGCCTGCTTCTCCCTCTCTCATTCCCCCTGCTTGTGTTCCCTCTCAAGCCGTGTTTCTCATTGTCAAATAAATAAATAAATAAATAAAATATTTTTTAAAAAAAGAAAAGAAAAGAAAAGAAAATATCCTGGGGGCACCCAGGTTGGTCATTGAGCATCTGCCTTTAGCTCAGGTCATAATTTCAGGGTCCTGGAATAGAACCCTGCATCAGGGTCCCTGCTTGGCAGGAAGCCTGCTTCTCCCTCTCCTGCTCCCCCTGCCTGCATTCCCTCTCTAGCTGTGCTTCTCTCTGTTAAATCAATAAATAAAATCTTTAAAAAAAAAGAAGAATCCTGAATATTTTAATGGAAAATAGCTTTTTGAAAACAACACAATAACAATATTTATATTTTATCATGACATTTATTTTAAAAATATATTCAAGTTCAAGTCCATACACAATATTTTATTTTTATCCCAGATCATTAAGAATAGCTGTAAGTCAAGAAGGTAGCAAGAATTGAATTTCATAATGTAGTATAATATAATTTCTTCATCTGCTTCATCTGAAACAGCTTGGTGAAACACATAACAAGAAAAAAAGGTGAAAAGAAAAAGACATAGAAAATCTTGAAAAAAGTGGCCAGCTTAACTTAAAATCTAGAAGTGATGATAGAAACTAGACTTCACAACTATTCAATGAAATTTTAAATACTGGTCAAAACAGTGAAAATGAACAAGAAAATCACTCTCAAATACATGGTTCAATCATTTCAGATGGAATCCCTGTGACTTCATATTCTTCATTAAGTGAAGATTTAATTACAGATCGTAAAACTATACACACAAAAAGCACAGAGCAATCATTCAGCTGGAAGGGAAGACGGACCTAAGATAGCAAACAATCAGAAGTATTTGAGAAAGGCAAGTTAACACCAACAGAAAACACTGATGTCATGTTTGTACAGAATAATACAATATGTCCAATATTTATCTAAACACAGTGATCCTTCTCTGCTAACAACAGCAAAATAGTTAAAGAAAACAATGTGAAATTTCTAGGTTCTGTAGAAATTTTTCTGAAATTTGATTCAATAACGGGCCAACATGTAAGACTTTCTGAATGCAAAAAGAGTCCCTTTCTAGTCTAGAGAATTCAAACTGAGATCATTAGCTAAATATATAATAAAAAGAAAGAATGAATCATACATAAAAATAAAAAATCGAAACCCAAACATTTTAAATTTACCTAGAGCAAGGACAAAGGTCAATGTCCTAACAAATATTTATCACACATATTGCTGAGCTAACATAAAAAGTAAACAAGGAAGTTGAAATTAATGATTACTTCAATATCTTGTACCTCATTTAAAAAAGTATGGGTTTGAACGGAAAAATAAATTTTAGTCTTGAAGTTTTAGCCATTGATTTAAAAGATTTTCCAAAACACACCTATGATAATGGCATTACCATGGTTGGTAATGAAAGTGGGATATACCCAGATTTTTGGCCAAAAATCCAGAAACAATCTTTGTGCCTTGTATGGTACAGTTAGAATTTGTTACCAAGAGACAAGGCTGACAGTAGTGAAATTCTTTGCAGAGATTATATAAATATTTTCATCTGCTTAAAGATGAAACAATTTGATGAAGCACATATAAAATATATAAAATATATATATAACATATAAATATATAAAAATATATATAAATATATAAAAAATATAAAAATATAATAAATATATAATAAATTAAAAATATATAATAAAATATAAAATGCCCCTTTTGGGACACCTGAGTGTGGCTGTTGGTTAAGCGTCTGCCTCAGGCTCAGGTCCTGATCCTGGGGTCCTGGGATCAAGTCCCACATCGGGATCCCTGCTCAGTGGAAGTCTGCTTCTCCCTCTGCCCCTCCCCAACTTGAGCACATGTGCATGCTCTCTCATAAACAAACAAACAAACAAACAACCCCTCTCGAAGGATAAGCATGCTGAGTAAGTGCTGTTAAATGAGATGGTTTTTAATTCAGACAAGATACAAGATGCCTTGAAAGAGTAGTGTGAAACAGCTGTTCTCCAGAAAGAAAAGCATGGTCTTTGGTGGAATATCAAATTAAGTTTGAATTTTTGTTCTTTAAAGAAAGTTGTTTGCTGTTAACCATTATTTGCTATTAAAAAAGAAACAAAGCCTTCTAAAAATAAAATAAAGGCAGCAAAACCAACCTGAGTTTAGATATTTCATTTTTCCAAAGCAGTCGGTGGGCCTTAGTAGGGGAAAATTTCTCCAAATTGAAATCAGTAAACACTATATCAGAACTACAGTGTCTGTAGGAAGGTTGTTTACTTTGCATTACTGCCAGCAGAACACAAGATAAGTGAAAATTTTGATTCAAACACCATAATTAGTAGTAATTATAAAATGAAGCAAATAGGGGCGCCTGGGTGGCTCAGTTGGTTGAGCAGCTGCCTTCAGCTCAGGTCATGATCCTGGGAGACCCGGGATCGAGTCCCACATCGGGCTCCCTGCTCAGCGGGAAGCCTGCTTCTCCCTCTCTCACTCCCCCTGCTTGTATTCCCTCTCTCGCTGTGTTTCTCTCTGTCAAATAAATAAAATCTTAAAAAAAAAATGAAGCAAATAGAAGTGAAGGCATGAATAATTAATATTATGAAGTAAACAGATAATGCTAATAAATGGATAATAATGTACGAATCACATTTGTTTCTCATCTGAATATCTCTAGACCATTGGCAGAACCCACTCATATGTAATGATAACTAAATTTAGTCATCATGGATATTCGACCAACCTTAAGTGACATGAAAACCATAGTTTTCCATACTTCTCAACTTTATGCTTATGAAGGCATATTTGTCAAGATCGCAGGATAGGACTTTTTTTTTTTTTAAAGATTTTTATTTATTTATTTGCCAAAGAGAGAGAGAGAGAGTGAGCAAGCACAAGCAGGAGGAGTGGCAGGCAGAAGGAGAAGCAGGCTTCCCGCTGAGTAGGGAGTCTGATACGGGACTCGATCCCAGGACCTGGGATCACAACCTGGTGGAAGGCAGACACTTAACTGACTGAGCTATCCAGGTGTCCTAGGATAGGATGTATTTTATTTAACAGCTTGTTTGCTTTTAAACACGAAGTTTCTGAAATGTGAGCCTCGTTTCTTTCTGCCCTTCCCTTAGTTGCTATAAATGCCAAGAACAGTTCTGCTCTTCACAAAGGACTGGGCCTCCAGCACACAGAGCCTCCCTGAGGCTGAGCAGCCCTTCTCCCCCTGCCACACCCCTACAGGAAGAAATCGAGACTTCTCCCTTCATCGTAGAATTGCTGCGAATTCACAGAACTGAGACCCACATGCACTGAGTGCCTGCAAGGTTAGAGTGCTGCCAGTTCCTATCAGTTCTTTTTCTCCTAAAGTGCAAAGTGGAGACCAAAGTGGTCTTTTAATCATCATTCCTATTCCCTCTGCCAGTTTATATGAGTAGCGATAAAAGTTTATTGAAAAAAAGCGGAATTCAGGGGCACCTGGGTGGTTCAGTCAGTTAGTTGTCTGCCTTTGGCTCAGGTCAGGATCCCAGGGTTCTGGGATGGAGCTCTGTGCCTGGCTCCCTGCTCGGCAGGAAGTCTGCTTCTTGTTTTTTTTCTGCGGCTCCCCCTGCTTGTGTTCTCTCATTCTTTCTTTCTGTCAAATAAATAAATGAAATCTTAAAAAAAAAAAAAAAAGGAAGAAAAAAAGAAAAAAGAGGAATTCATAAGAGACTTGGTACTTTTCCCACACTGACATGTGAGGGGAAGTCCAAGAAGACAAAAATCCTGCTTCAAAGGGAGACTGACATCTCAGCCCGTCTGGTGCTTGCTGACCTGCCACCACTTACAGCCTCCCCCGAGTGTTCCAGAGAGAAGGCTGATGAGAGAGTTCTGGTGGGGCACATGGTGGTTCAGAGATCTTGACTCACAGGAGAATTAAATATGTTCCTCAGATTTGTGAACATACATACTGGTGCCTGCCTTCCTCCTGAAGAATTCTGAAAGCAGGAAGCTAGCTGGGGTAGACTTGAATGGCTGCCCAAGGCAGGAGGGAAGCAGTAGTAGCAGTGGATTTCTCCCATTCAGTATGGCAAGGATGGTGATTTTCCCAGAGACAAGTAGGGTTACGGGGTTTGAGCTTCCTTGGGGCCCAATACCAGAGGGCTGCTGGAGCAGAGGACTCAAGGAGTAACATGCTATGAAGTGGTCTGCTGAGGGCAGAACACTGAGGAGGTCATACAAGATCAGCAGTTGTAGTGGTCAGATTTCAAAATGGCCCCCAACGATCCCTTGTGTTCTCTTCTGACAGATTTACCTGACCTGACCATTATGGCAGAAGTGAGGGCATGTCTCTTCTGAGACTGAGTTATAAAAGACACTGCTGGTTCCATCTCTTTTTTTTTCTTTTTCTTTCTCTCCCTCCTTTTCTTTTTCTGTCAGGTTACATGTTTTGGGGAAGCCTGCCGTGCCATGAGCAACCCTATGGAGAATCCATACGGCAATGAACTGAGTGAGGCCTTCTGCCAACAGCCACCTGAATGCACTTGGGTTTCTGTCTACATTCTCCAGGCCCAGATTAGCCTGAAGATGGATGTATCCCCAGCTGAGAGCTCATCCTCAAACCAGGGTATGGGGGGGGTAGGTAAATGGCATGAAAGAAGAAGCTTTGAATTAGGCATGGTATTATAGGTTTAACCTAAACTGGAGTGTTTAATACCTAAAATTGGAAAGTTAGTTTACCGGAGATGCTACCAATTAGGGAAGGGAGATCCAACATAGCATGAATGGAAATTATGATGAGAGACATTTAAATCCATTTCCTATTTATATCCCCCATTAGATCAGCCCATTCAATCAAACCAAGCCAGGTAGATGCTTAATGTGTGTGTCTGTTTCCTATGATATAGTGAAGATCTAGGCAATCTTTTCTGTAAAGTTCTAGATAATATTTTAGGCGTTGTGGGCCACATATGGTCTCTGTCACACAGTCTTAAAAAGACTCTTTTATCAAATGTCAATACATTCAACTCATGGGTTGTACAAAAATACAAAATTCAGGACATGGTCTGGATTTAGCCCTTGAACAATAGCTTACCAACCTTTGATATACATGATACACATGAACAGAGACACTAAGAGAAAACAGTTATCAATGACAAAATGAAAGTTGTTCAAACCTAAGGATGGCATGGCCACATGAACTAACTCTGTATTGAACTGAATGAGTAACATGAGTCTTAAAATCTTAAAGATTTAAAAGATGTTAACTAATACCCATTTCATAAAATCCAAATGTCCTAAGTGCTCATATGGTTTTTAATGGATGTCTTAATATAGGGTCATCTGTGTCTCTACACATGGGTCTGAGGACCTTTTGAAACTGAGCATTAAGTAGCTAATTCCTACACAGTGAATTTAGGCTATTGGGAACAGAGAGGGCCATGGTCAAGCCATTAACTTCCACATCTGATGTGTTCAGAACCCAGGAATCTTATGAGAACATAATTTTGTTTTTCTGAATAATGACAACAAAACAACAACTCTTCTCCTGGAAAAATACATTAATTCCATTGTCCAAAGTACTGCTTCTAACACAGCTCTTTTAAATACAATTTAGTCCCTTAAAACTTTGGTACTAAAAGTGCCATCTAAAAATAAATATCAATTCCAAACCCCAAGCCCAAGACATAGATGCAATAGATATACATTTTTGGTATGTTTTAATTATGTTTTTATAAGTTATGAACCAATTTGGAATTCTAATTTACAACAACTGAACTAAAGAAGGTTTAAGGCCTTAGATGTAGCATGTAAGATTTCTTTCCTCATTGGGAGGAAATACTTACATTTAAGGAGGAAACTTTTATTCATCCTAGCATTTGTGTAAAAAATTTTTTTTAAGATTTTATTTATTTATCTGACAGAGAGAAACACAGCTAGAGAGGGACCACAAATAGGAGGAGTGAGAGAGGGAGAAGCAGGCTTCCTGATGAGCAGGGAGCCCAATGTGGCGCCTTCAGGACCGTGACCTGAGCCGAAGGGAGATGCTTAATGACTGAACCACCCAGGCACCCTGCATCTGCCTAAAATTTAGTGTGGTACTGAAACAGATTACTTGCAATAAAAGAGAAAATAACACAGAAAATCAATGCTGATCTTAGTACTTTATCAAATAATTGAATAGCATCACAAAAAATATTTCCTGTTTCTTGAAGAAGAACCTTATTGCAGAAGCTTTTGTGAGGGTAGGACAAAAATTAAAATATCTTCCACAGAGGATCTAATAAAGTCATGGATAACAGAGTCAAATGGAATACTAAGAGAAAGATAAGATAGGTCAGGTTATCTTTCGATGTTGAGAATGACAATAAGGTGAAAGTTTCACTTGCCTAAGTGATTATTGCATTGTTTAGAAAAGGTTTTAGCATGGCCTTGTTCTTTGGGACATGCATTAGAAACAAAATACTGGGGTGCTTGAGTGGCACAGTTGATTAAGTGTCTGACTCTTGGTTTCGGCTCAGGTCATGATTTCAAGGACATGGAATCGAGTCCCACATTGGACTCCGTGCTCAGGGGCTACTTGAAAGACTCTCATTCTGCCACTCCTCACTGTGCTCTCTCATTCTCTAAAATAAACAAATATTAAAAAAAAAAAAAAAGGAACAAAACACTGGGTTGGCTTAATCATGGGTTGATCCAAAGAGGCCCTATGATACACACTTCACATCATTCTAATCCATAAACTAATCCATATGCAAACATATGTATATCTATGCATACACATGTTAATTTGCATATCAAAATTGTTTCCTAAAGAGAATTGTTTTCTTCTTTGACACTTAAGAAATCTTCATTTTTTGCTTTTCTCCCAAATTTAACTGTATAAAATAAAGTTTTACTACTTTGACAGAACTTTATACTGCCTGAATAACCAGACGTAGACTATTACCAGTTGTATGTGCTTGGAAATCCTGATGTGTTTCTCTTAAGACTGGCTTGTGAATAGTTGAATGTGGAGGGAAAAGGACATGAAAATGAGGAAAAGGTTAGAAGTCTGTTCAAAAACTCTGCCATTCTGTATTCTACTAACTAACTCACGTTTCTGAAATTTTGGTGAACTTAAAATTTCATGAGAACCTTTCCCAAAATACATGGGTATAGCCCCCAACATTGGAGATTCTTTCAGTGAGTCTAGGGCAGGATTGACAAAGAAATCGAGGGCAGGATTGTTTTCCTCAATAATCGCAACTACCTGACGGGGCCATTCCAGGGCAGGACCAGCGGGAGACAGTGTTAGAAAGTGAGCGCTCCTTCATTTCCAGGGCACACTGGGTCCACAAGCCTGTTTTCTGCCCATCTCTGATGCAGAGCACAACCCAAGTGTACTGTTGGAAAAGAACTATGTTTTTAAAAAGTGCTTACAAAAAAATTTTAAAATAAAAAAAAAAAGCCCAATCCAACAGAAAACTGGCAAAAACTTAGCATAGGTAATTACAAAAAAGAAAAAAATAAATTATTTTATAAAGAAAGGAAGAAAACAATGTAATTAAAGAAATGCAAAATGAAACAGAACACCACCTTTTACCTGCTAAATTAGCAAAGACTATAAGATTAGATAAGATGTGCTTTCGTCAGACTGTGGGAGAACAGGTATACTCAGTGTCCTTAGGAGGAGGGTAAATTAGTTCACCTTCAGAAGGCAGTTGAAACATAGTTATCAAAATTATGTATAAAGAAGGTTTACAATAGCAATCAACTGAGAACCATTTAAAAATCCACTAAGAAGGACATGGCTGAAATTGTTATGTCTGTTTTTTTTTTTTTTAAGGTTTTATCTATTTATTTGAGAGAGAACACGAGCAGGAGTGGGAGAGGGGCAGAAAAGGGGGAGAAGCAGACTCCCCACGGAGTCAGTCTCAGGACCCTGAGATCAGGACCTGAGCTGGAGGCAGACACTTAAGCAATTGAGCCTTCCAAGTCCCCTGTCTGTTCCATCTAATAGTATATAAACATTATGAAGAATAAGGCACAGCAGTGTGTTGGCCGTGGCCGACCACTGTTTATCCTCCCACATCATTCTTTCCCTTTGTACTGAATGGGGCCGCCCTCTTTGAGACGTTGACCCCACTCCTTTGCAACTGGGTCCGCAGCCACGTGCCTGTCCTCACCGATGGGAAATGAATGCAACTGGTGGCTGTAATTGCCACTTCATTTCCTTAAAGATGTTTCCTTTGAATCTCTCTTCCTTTTCCTCTTTCCGTGACAGCCGAAGAAAGCTATGTGTTAGAGATTGCCTACCTTCATTCCAGTGGGTGCTTGAATGATTTCCTGGGGCAGAACCCACTTTTCAACCTTGCACTGTAATGTGAGAAAGAAATTAAGAGCTATCACACTTCAACCAGGATGTTTTGGATTCTCTTTATAGTAGCTTAACCTTTGCCCTCATACAGAAATGGGAAATGGTGCTGTCATAGCTAAAACATAAAACGTGGCATTGGTATAATGGGAGGGTGGCAGGGGATAGGGTCCATAGGGCACTTCAGGCTCAAAGGCTGATGACCCTTGTTCCGGGTAAAACACATATTTGGAAAAATGATCATCTACGCTAATGGGGAAAACAGACCCCTTCCTCTGTTTCTGTAAAGGAAGCTCTTGGAAAGAGAACGTTAATCGTGTTCACTGCTTTTTGCTATTTGTAAAAAAAAAAAAAAAAAAAAAAGAGAGAGGCTTTTTAAAAAAGGAACTAAGATAAGACTCAGCGAGTTTGTGAGCACAGATGGAAGAAAAAGCATCCAGAAAGGGGAGGCTTATCACGTTTGAAAAGCCAACAGATTCTGTGTCCCAAACTGTAGGAAATAAGCCAATGCTCAGAGCCTTTCTCAAAAGCCTGTCAAGAGTCATCAAAGTCTCCAGTAAAGAACACATTCAGAGTGCTGCCTTCCTACCCAACTGGATCCCCCCCCCCCCCAGGGAGCTTCAAGGTGCCTGCCATTCAAATGAGGAAACTTGTGTCAAACCTACAAGGGAGGGGCTATGTCAGTCTGAAAAACTATGTCCAGACAAGAACTTTGTTCTGATGTCTGCAATCAAGGCGTTGGGAGGGCATACTCTCTCTGAAAGCCTCAGAGAGGATCCTCCCTTGCCACTTCAAGCTTTTGCTGATTGCTGGCAATCCTAAGGATTCCTTGTTTTGTGACTCCGTAACTCCAAACTCTGCTTCCATTTTCACAGGTTTCCTTTCCTGTGTCTGGATCTAAATTTCCCTAGTTTTGTAACAACATCAGTCACAAAGTTACTTTTGGGTGGTTAAGTTTTCTTGCAATTTTGTTACTTTTGCTCTGTTGATTTTTGTTTTTTATATTTTATTTTTTTTTAAGATTTTATTTATTTATTTGACAGAGAGAGAGAGATCACAAGTAGGCAGAGAGACAGGCAGAGAGAGCAGGGACGTCGCAGGCCTCAATCCCAGGCCCCTGAGATCATGACCTGAGCTGAAGGCAGAGGCTTTAACCCACTGAGCCACCCAGGCACCCTGCTCTGTTGATTTTTTTTAAAAATTTTATTTATTTGACAGAGAGAAACACAGCCAGAGAGGGAACACAAGCAGGGGGAGTGAGAGAGGGAGAAGCGGGCTTCCCGCTGAGCAGGGAGCCCAATATGGGACTCCAGGATCATGACCTGAGCCGAAGGCAGTCGCTTAACCAACTGAACCACCCAGGTGCCCCTGCTCTGTTGATTTTTAAATGCTGCTGGATCACTTACCAATAGGTGGCCAGACTATTTACTATGGTCTTTCTCTGATCACTGATCACTAGCATCTACATTATTGAGCCAAGTGAGTGCCTTCTGTGTTAATTCTATGGGTTTTGTCTTTCCAAGATCAGATCTTAGATGCATAAAAAGAGTTTCCCAAAACATTTTATAAATAACCTATTACAAACTGTGGTTCCCTAGAAGTCCTCTGGGCAAAAGATGTTAAGTGTGTATGTATGTATGTATTTCACTTTATAAAAAGAAGGATGCTAAAAATCATTAGCTGTGGTGTGGCTCATATTTTTTTTAGTTAGTTCAACACTGTTATAAGAGCTGTATGGGAAAAGTTGCCAAATAAAGGGGAGGCTCAGCCTTTCATGGATTAATTCTGTATTGGTAAAATATTACCGATAAATATGTTTCAGAGCATGGACAACTTTACAGGATAGGCTGGAAGGTTCTGGAAATATGTGAATGCCTTGGCTATGCATAGGCCATTCTTACCTTCAGGAGAAATATTGATCAAATCCTCATAAAGTAAATATGTATTACCTCTGATAGAAATTTTACTTCCTGGGGCACTTGGGTGGCTCAGTTGGTTAAACAACTGCCTTCGGCTCAAGTCATGATCCTGGAGACCTGGAATCGAGTCCCACATTGGGCTCCCTGCTCAGCAGGAAGCCTGCTTCTCCCTCTCTCACTCCCCCGTGTGTTCCCTCTCTGGCTGTGTTTCTCTCTGTCAAATAAATAAAAATCTTGAAAAAAAAAGAAAAAAAAAGAAAAAGAAAATTTTACTTCCCTCCATCCTGATATTTGTAGCAATTATAAAAAATTAACTGCAGCCAGTCTGTCTTCTTATAAACAAGTGGTTTCAGTCTTCCTCTTGTATTTGCCTGAGGGTTCTGCCATAAGCTACAACTCTAAAAATAGATCTTTAACAGAAAAAGATGGTTTCAGGGGCTCCTGGGTGGCTAGGTCATTAAACGTCTGCCTTTGGCTCAGGTCATGATCCTGGAATTCTGGGATCGAGCCCCGTATCAGGCTTCCTGCTCAGTGGGAAACCTGCTTCTCCTTCTCCCACTCCTCCTACTTGTGTTCCCTCTCTCGCTGTGTCTCTTTCTGTCAAATAAATAAATAAAATCTTAAAAAAAAAAAAAGAAAGAAAGAAAAGAAAAAGAAAAAGGTGGTTTCAGAGACTTAGTGGAAAGGACTCTACCAAATATTTCTGCAACTGTTGTTACTTCAAAGACCAGACTCAAAATAGCATAGTTTCTGAGTGAATAGTGTTTAGATAGCTGTCAGGTTATGCTATGGGTCTTTGTTAGGATTTCCAGGACTCACTTCAGTCCAGAAACAGATGAACTCATGAGCACAGACTATCTGCCCCCAAAATCTAGGGATGCAAGAATTAATCAAATAAAGCACAGTGAACTGATAAGAAACATCTAATTGATTTTTTATTGAAATAATGCATAGTTGTAATATTATATTTTGATAGATATATGATAGATACTGCTACTTAATCTGTCTCAAACTTTTCCATCTCTAATCTTAATTAAGTAGAACATTTTGAAAGGTTCTCATTCTCACTGGGTCCCTGGACTTCAGGAAGAGTTATTGTTAGTGAAGCTTCTGCCCTTTAGTGACAACGTAGTTACTTGTATAGGGTCAATAATAACCCTTTAAATCAGAATATAATTTGATGAATTGATTACATAACCTGATTTTTTAAAGGGTCAATAACTTTCTTAAAAAAGAGTTTATTGGGGCACCTGGGTGGCTCAGTTGGTTAAGCGACTGCCTTCGGCTCAGGTCATGATCCCGGAGACCCGGGATGGAGTCCCACATTGGGCTCCCTGCTCGGCAGGAAGCCTGCTTCTCCCTCTCTTGCTGCCCCTGCTTGTGTTGCCTCTCTGTCTGTGTTTCTCTCTGTCAAATAAATAAAAATCTTTAAAATAAATAAATAAATAAATAAATAAATAAATAAAATCTTATTTTATTTGAATGTACACATGAGCAGGGAGAGGGGCAAGAGAGGAAAAGAGAGAATCCCAAGCAGACACTACACTGAGCATGGAGTTCCCCACGAGGCTTGATCCCATGCCTCCCAGATCATGACCCAAGCTAAAATCAAGGGCCATACCCTCAACTAAGCCACCTAGACACCACAGAGTCAATCAATTAAAAAAAAATAAGCATGATAAACCCACCATTATGGAACAAGTGTAGTACTTCACATATAGAACCAATGAAAAAAGCTGCCAAGTAAAATGGTTTAGTACCTGCTTTGATTTACAGAGATCCATTCTTACATACTAAGGAGGGTCAACTCCTGATGGCTTAGTGTTTGTTTATTTGTTTGTTTGTTTGCTTAAATAGGCTTTATGCCCTACGTGGGGCTCAGACTCACAATCCCAAAATCAAAAGTCACATGTTCTATCACTGAGCCAGCCAGGAGGTCCAGGCTCGGTGTTTTAAAAGATTTTGGGGACCTTGAAGAGAGAGACATTCATCCACATTTATAATAACTGCAGGTAAAATCTGGTGGAGATGAATTTCTTAGGTTTAGTTTTCTAAACTTGGAATAGAGCAATTGAAAATATATCTTTGAGAGGTGGAGACTATTAAAAATACAATTTCTGCAAAATTTTGACATTGAAGTTAATCTGATCTTAGTAAATGCTTTATTAGGTATAGCTCTAAATTTACTGATTGTACCACAAGTTGGCTTCTGTATGTTAATAGTTTTTTGTTGTATCTATATAAGTGTATCAGGCTGAAATATAAGATTATTGATGATAGCAATGAAGGAACCATTAATAAAGGATAAAAGGGATTTTATCTTGCTTTTCTTCCTGTAGAGATGTATATGATTTTCAGAAGATAACCCTGAAGGTTATAGTTTCATTGACTTCTAGGACATTAACCAAGTTTATGTCCAACATTCTTTCTTTCAATGACTATAAATACTTCTCTGTCTCCTATAGGCCTTTGAATAAGCTTTACCACTTTTCTAGTACTCTCATTCATGAGTTAGATCTTTAATACACACTCATTGAAAGACACACACACACACACACATTTGAAACATACCCCACTGAAATATGACTAAATACCCACCAGTATGACTAAAATTTAAAACATTAACAATACCAAATAGTTACAAGGTTATAGAACAACTCAAAGTCTCATGTATTGCTGGTGAAAATACAAATTAAAATACTTTGAAAAATGGGTTTGTTAATATTTACTGAAGTTAAACATACTTACATTTAATGACCTACTCCTGGGTATATATCCAACAGAAATCCAGGAGTATGCCTACCAGAAACATACATAAGAAAATTTGTAGAAACTTTGTTTGTGATAGCCCCAAACTAGAAGCAACCCAATGTCCAGGAATGGAATAGATAAACCGTGTTTTAAATATACCATGGAAATTTACACAATTTAATAAAGACATGAGCAACTGATATGTACTACACATGAATGAATTCTACATAGCTAACATTAAGTGAAAGCAGACACAGAATATTACATACTGCACGATTCTATTTATATGAAGTTCAAAAACAGAAAAAGCTTGCCTCTGGGATAGAAATCAAGATGTGGGTACCCCCTGGGCAATACTAAGTGGGAGGAATATGCAAAGACTTTGGCATGTTAGAAGTAGTCTACATCTTGGTCTGAAATACATATTTAAGAATTACTGACCTATATCCTTAACACTTGTGGGCTTTTTTGGCATATAGATTATAACTTAATTTTAATAGAAAGAAATAAATGTATTTTGGATAACACATAGACTCTGGAGGGTGGGAGTGGGCCCGGGAAGAGAACATGATTTGGAGACTGTGTAGCCAGAACAATGTCCAAGTTGTGTTGCAGACTGGCCCATTGAAGTCTCCCGTGCTGCAGCGGGCTTGTGGGTGCCACTCACACCACTTAAATCACAAACACTAGGTAGCAGGTGCTGCCGCCAAAGCTGTACCCATGGTTGTCTCTGTGCCACTCTCTCATCACTCTGGCCAGCATGGATTCTGCCCAAGACTGCTCCTTTGAAACCTATTTTGGGAGTCAGAGCCTGGGGTCAGGCTGTTAGAATGGCAGAGTCTCAGTACTTGCCCCTTAGTTGCAAGGGAAATATGGAGAGAAAGCACTGATATTACTTCATAAACCAGGGTGGGGGATTCCTAAACATAAAACTGTAGTTCCAATATGAAGCAACCTGAAAGAATAACAAATGTCTGCACAGGGTATGTAACTTAATTAATCAACACTTAAAGTGTGCCTATGTTGTACTAGCTATTGTGCCAGTGAAGGAAATACTTAGGCTGCTTTCCAATTAGATTAATTTTCCTCACTTATTTGTGGGAAAGGAAAAGAATTTGCACCCATTCACAGTGAAGGTGCTCAGAGATTAAGTTCAGATCTTAGTAGTAGATCTTTTCCTTCCAGAACAATGTGAGTTCACTTTTCTTTTTATAGACTTATGAAAGGGATAATGATCTCAACTACCTCTTCCTTAAAAGAATGAGATTAATTACTTTTAATAATGAACTTGAACAATTGGAACACTATATATTGATCTCAGTGGATCCCAGCCTGTGGAGGTCTTGGCAGAGTGACAATGTCCTATTTCCATAGCTCCATTCTTGCCACTGTGGCAAAACTACTGATGCCCAGGATTTTGCCCTGGGGTGCCATACAACATCAACAATAAGAACAGAAATACACTTGTAAGCTGGAGTTCAGTTACGGAGTTGACAAACAATATTTCCGGAAACATTCTTCTTTGCTAAAGTTATTTTGAGAAAACAAAAAATAGCAGATTAATTTTGGACAACCCAAATTTTGTTGTTTATGCAAATATGGAAGATAGTGGTGAAGTCAGGTCTTGGTTAGAATTTAGACAGAGTCACAAAGCAATGTTCACAAACCAGTAGAGATGACATGCTAGGAGCCCAGACTGACAGCTCTGTGTGTGTGTGTGTGTGTGTGTGTGTGTGTGTGTGTATGTGTGTGTGTGTTGTGTGTGTGTGTGTGTGAGAGAGAGAGAGACACTGAACAAGAGAACTGTCAACATTTGAAACAAGTACTGAGGACATTATATGTGTGGTACATGGGATAGAGTCACTAGTACTGAGAGGGGCATATACTAGGACATCAAAAAATATTTGTGGCCTGAATGTGGAGCATTCTAAAAGGACCTTTTGACCTTGAAGATTATAGTAATAGAGCAAGAGGGAAATATTATCCCTTTGGTTATAGTATTCATACAGTCAAACAATCTCTGAAGAATATCACATGGGACCTTGATTTGCTGTTATAAAAATGAGTAGAAAGGAAAATCACAAGTACTGAGTGCCAAGATAGTGGCAAATCGAACCAAGTGGTAGAACCAAGTTGAGAATTTGCTGAACACATAAGGCCGTGGCTGACCCCATTTTTGATAAAGCCCTGACCAGAATAATACACATTGTAGGGTTTTCCCAAACCCGAACTGCATTAATTTTTATCATCTGTAGAAAGACACACTTTCTAGCAATGTTCCTCTCAGTATTTAAAGGTTGTAGTAGACACGAAAAAAGCTTACTTTTGTCAATACAGCACACAATTCATGCCACACACAACTTGTTATTTTATTTTACTAGTCAAGGACCTCTGGGTTTAAAGTGATAGAAATTTAGTGAAAGTAAAGTAAGGGGGAAAGCAAATATTTGCTCACTCAAATCAAAATTCAGCTGGGTTTACCTGAATACCATCAGAAGTCTTTCTCTCCATCTCTGCTCTGCTTTCCTTTGCATTCACTTCAGTCTGCTTCTGCATCTGGTGGGAAAGTTGGCCAGTGGCAGCTCCATATTTAACTAGTCCTCACATTGTGTAATCCCAGAGGAAGGAGCAGGGTTCTCACCTCTGCTCTCAATATTTGAGTAGGACCCTGATTGACCTACCTAAGTCAGATCCCACCAGGCAGAGGGGTTTCCATGAGGAAACTCCCTTGATAAGGTGACAACAGTAGAGGGAAAGAAGAGCAGAGCTATGGAGGCTGTCATGCGGCAATCTTGGAGTCAGTGGATGACGTGAGGGGTGACTGGGAAGAAAGGACCAGCTCTGCAGTGATCAACCTAGAAGCTGTGCTGCTTTTTCTCACAATCTCCCACCTTCCTAGACCTTGAACAGGATTAAACGGACCCATCTCCAGGATCATCAGTTTCCGTATGATTTCAAGGACAAGAACAGGGTCTTTCTGCCTAAAGTATATATTTCCAGTTGCACAGCATGTCTGGAATTAGTTTTACTCAAGGCAAAGTATATTGCTCTAGATTAATCTTTGTAAAAAGCCCCAGTGCAAATATCCAGCAGAACTGGCTCATGGTTGCTTTCTGTCACCAATAGGGGGTCATAAAGGAGGAAGGCCTAGACAGGGGAAAGAATGCCCGGTGGACCTGCCCCTGCGCATAGCAGGCCCAGGACGTAAGTATAGAGAGGTTAGCTATCATTGAAGTGTTGAACTGGATTGAGGTCTTAGCCTTAAAAAAAAAAAAAAAAAAAATAACATCTTTGGGGCATTGGGGTCAGAGTTCCTCTCTCAGGATCACTCCTCTTCTGTAGAGATAGATCAATTTTGGTTGTTCAGTCCAGGCAACACCAAGCACTGGGCTATGTAGTGAGTTTCATTATTGTTAAGACACAGAGGTCCACTTTCCTTTCTGGAGGATGTGGTCCCAACCAGCATGGTAAAATAAACAGTAGGGAATCCACTGAAACAATAACAAATGTTCTATTCTCCAAGTTCACTTATGTTTCTGGAAAAATGGCATGTAATTAGAGGGAATCATACAGTTTGATGTAAGAATTTCTACGGTTATAATTTTAAAACACATGTCTAGAGCTCATTCTAAATCAGCTTTTCAACTCATCAGGTTGTTTTGTCGCTATTGTTGTTGGTTTCAGCTTTTGATTTTTTGAATTTGTTTTTTGCCTTGAAAAATATTGGGTCTTCTGTAATAAAAGAAATTTCTGAGTTTCTTCTTGAAAACCAAGATACTATAGAAATTATTGACACTAGCCTTCAAGGCAACTTGGAGATGGAATCTGCCAGCTAGGGAACATTTGCTAATAACTGCATAGATTTAAGACCTCTTTCTAGTGAATGCCTACCTTCCAACAGTTTGGGACACACAGGGACTACTGGTGCTGCTCTATTTGTCCCTGAAAGCGAACGGCCACCCACCAGCTGCCCAGCTGTCCCATTGGATCTTCCTACCCCCACTGCTCTCTTGTCCTAAAAGTCAATACTTGTCCTTTAATATACCAACTGACATTAAAAAAAAAAAAAAAGAAAGTCCCAAAGTTCAACAGAATGAAACCAACATGTAAAAAAATGAATTTTGGAGGCATCTGAGTGGTTCAGTTGGTTAAGCATCCAACTGTTGGTTGAGGCTTAGGTCATGATCTCATGGGTCATGGGATGAGACTCACTTTAGGCTAGGCACTCAGTGGGGAGTCTGCTTGAAGATTCTCTCCCCTTCCCCCAACCCCCAGCACTTCCTCTTTTTTTTCAAATAATCTTTTTTTTTTTTTTTAAAGAAAAGGAATTTTAACGAAGAAACTAAAGAGATATCTGTATGTACAAAATCCCAGAGCAATCTAGAAGCTCTGATAAAAGTGCTTAGCTGTGGAGCAGGTAGATATGGTCTTGGCCCTTGTCAAATCATAGCCTCTCAGAGGCTCACCTGTAAATTAGGTGGCCACCTATTGCATGATAATCATGACTGTCTTGTGGGCAGATGTAAGGGTTAAAGATATAATGTATGTGCAAATGCAGACTTGCATGGACTGAAGCCTGGACCTGCTAAGGGATGTGGCTGGAGAAATGACCACCCCTTCATCCATTTTTATGTTTATTTCTCCATATTGGGCTGAAATTATCTCTGGTTCTATGCTCAAATTCATTTTTTTCTGACCATATGGGAAAGCCATGAAACTAATTCTCTACCTTTTTCTCTCTCTCTTAGTCTCTCCCTCCATGAAATTCTGGGCAATTTTTAATCTATTATGGTGTGTAATTGTATATAACAAGAAGCATTTACTATATTTTTATTACATTTTGGAGTAGTTTTAATGAGGAACTGTACAAATATTCTCTGATATATATCTCTTCACAAGAAAGACGAACTTAAACACATGTACAAAACTAAACCCAGGGCACCTGGGTGGCTGAGTGGGTTCAAGCCTCTGTCTTCTGCTCAGGTCATGATCTCAGGGTCCTGGGATCGAGGCCCACATCAGGCTCTCTGCTCAGGGGGGAGCCTGCTTCTTCCTCTCTCTGCCTGCCTCTCTGCCTAATTGTGAGCTCCCTCTCTGTCAAATAAATAAATAAAATCTTAAAAGAAAAAAAACCAACTAAACCCAAAGTGGAGAAAAGCAGCTTTTTTTTTTTTTTTTTTTTCCCCTTACTGAGCCTTAGGCCACAGGCCTTTGCTCAGGGGGCAGCGGACCTACTGGGAAGTCTTTGATCGGTTTTCTCTGGCCCTACAATCTCTACTTACTCCAGTCCCTCTCCCAAATAAACCTACCACTCACTGTGTGCTTTCAGCTCCAAGTCAACTTCTCTACCTGGTCTCCAGCCATCATTCATATTCCCCAGTCAAAATGTCATTCATAACATCTTTGAATATAGAGTATATGAAAGTGCCTCCATCAAGGGACCTTTGCCCAGGATGGCTGAGTAGTAAGTAAGGTATAAATTGGAGCCAAAATTTCTTTTTACTTTTTTGATGAAAGATATTTACTTGATTTTGAGAGTAAAGATAAATTATTTTAGGGCAATATTAAAAGACAAAGCAGACACAGAAAAGAACACCTTAATATGAGTATGTATCAAATGAAGGAAATTGTATTGCATAGAATTCCTTTGGTATTTAGATGTTATTGTCAATATTAATCTAGATATTAATCCAGAAAACATGAGAAGTTTTTTCAAATATCATTTTTATTTATGTAGAGTTTAAGAGAAAATATTAATTCATTAAGTAGAAATATTTTATAATAGAAATGTATGAAAAAGTTTATTCATATGAAATAGGAAATAAATGGGAACATATTCATTCATGTAAAATTTCCATTTATGTAAAAATTGGCCTACCTATGTCAAGCTAACTGTCTCAATAGATAGTGAAAAAGTATTGCTTCAGAATTGTTTTTGTCTGTAATGTTACCTTAAAAATTTAATCCAACAGTATTTTGTTAAATGCCTACTCTTACCTTGGCCCTTGAATATTTATTTAGCTGTCTTAGAATAATGCAGATTGTTGTTAGAATGTTACATTGAGAAATAAAGTTCTGTATTTCAGAGAGCCCTTTATTCCCTGCCTCCTTTTTCAATTTTGATGTTTCGAGTGGTGTTTCTTAAATTGGTTTACAAAATGCCAAAGAAGAAAGAATGGATAAACAAAGAGCTCTCCAAGGTGTAATGGTGAACACTGCATCAAGAAAATATAAACACAACTTTCAGTGAGATCCTTCAACCATGAGCCATCCCATTCTCAGAGAGCGTTTGATTTCCATATTTGGAGCACTGCATACCACTTCAAGGACGTTCCACACATCTCTCTTCACTTCTCTGACTTCTCCGGTCTAGCATGGATTGATAAATTTCAGCCACCACGCAATAACCAGAGCTGGGTGCCAGAGTTCCAATTTCAACAACTCTGCCAGCTCCTTCATAGACCTTTTGCTCCTATACATAAAGGAGAAAAATAAGAAAAATAAGACTGGTTTTCAGTTAGTCACTGATTTGCTCTATTTTTGATAAAAGAAGTTGTCCATGGTCTTAGTAGTAGCCGGGTTATAGGGTTTCTTCCCAGACACATCCTCCTCCAGAGTCCTCATTCAGAGCCTGATAGAGGGACAGGTCATTGTTGTATATGTGTAGCATAAGGGCTGCTGACTGGCTGACCCTGTGGTCTGAGTCTATTTTGCAAGACTTTGGACTATATAGTGAGGAGAATGGAGGAGATGTGGAGAATGGAGGAGATGTGGAGACCACTGGAAACCACAAGATGTGGCCAGAGAGAGGAACTCAGATTTAAGACCTGCTTTCCATTTGTCCTTCCCAGTCACTTCAAAGCCTGGCAGCACTTTCTTTTCTGCATTTCCTGTCCCTAAGATCACTTGTTACCACCTAATAAAACTCCTCCCCCACTCCCCTTTTCTTTTTGAACCAGTTCAAATAGGTTTCTATTCCTTAGAACTAAAGGAACCCTGCCTCAAATGGACACTGAAATCGAACATTCAATTAAGCATCAAACAAGATAAAGGCACTGAGGGTGGACTGAAATATTATAGCAAAGCTGGCATAAAGTTATTATAACAAAGTTGGATATAATATAATCCAAAAGCGACTTAAAAAGTGTGCCCCAATGTTCATAGCAGCAATGTCCTCGATGATGTCCTCAACAGATGAATGGACAAAGAAGAGGTGGTTCATATATATGAGGGAATATTACTCAGCCATCAGAAAGGATGAATACCTATCATTTGCAATGACATGGATGGAAATAGAGGGGATTAAGTCAAGCAGAGAAGGACAACTATATGGTTTCACTCATATGTGGAACATAAGAAATAGCTCTGAGGACCATGGGGGAAGGAAGGGAAAACTGAATGGGAAGAAATCAGAAAGGAAGGCAAACCATGAGAGGCTCTGGACTCCAGGAAACAAACAGGATTACAGAAGGGAGGGGTTTGGGAGGATGGGGTAACTGGGTGATAGGTATTAAGGAAGGCATATGTTGTGATGAACACTGAGTGTCATATATAACTAAGAAATGGCTGAACACTAAAAGGAAAAAGAAGTTAGTGTAAAATCCATAAAAATGAGTATATATAGTCATCAAATGAAATTAAATATCATTAAATTTCAATCTTTAGATATGTGAGCAAGATTAAGTGGACACCAGCTGAACAAAGACACAAACACAGATACACATAAACAAGAGTTGTAATGGTGATGCCAAGAACTGGTTGTTTATCAATGACATTGGAAGTGAGAAGGAACTTAAAAAAAGGTTAAGAAAAGTAAAAGGGGATTGAGTGGCAAAGGGGAGGACCTACTTTAAAGCTAAAATGTTACAGTGAACAAAAGAAAAATACCAAACTTTTCTAGTCATCTGAACTTACCTTTTCCAGTGAATTATTAATTATGAAGACTCGGTATACTAGCTCATAGTAATTTTCTATTGATACATTTTTTCCTTTTTGGTCTCTATATGGTAAATCTGGAGCATGGAGAATCACCAACAAAGATCCATTAACGTGGACTGTATTCATAACTGGAGGATCTATTTTTGCTGGAGAAAGAACAGGAAAACTTGACAAATCATTAAAAATATAATATTTCATATGGACATACTGTAGATAACAAGTCACGATTAAATTCAGAGATCTGGCAGAAATCATTATGAAGAGATACTGCTGAAACCTAAAATACGAATGACTGAGAAGTTTCTTCAAAGATAATTTTTTCTTTGCAAAGATTGATACCTTCTGATTCAGCTTTAAGGATAAATTTACCAATCATTTCCCTAGCACATAGTTTTGGTAAATAAAGTGTAAAACGTTATTTGGGTGGAAATCTTAGAGTAGGGCAAATATTTTGTAGGTTCTTAAAGATGCAAAATTTCATAGTAACTTTAAAACCATTTGAACATGTTGCTATAAAATTCATTCAACAGCATTATGCTATATGCTATGGAATAACATGGGAATGATCGAGAGAGACAATTTTTGGTTCTTTCATCTTGATATTAACCAGTTTAACCAGATTAACCATAACCATCATTAAGAATTAAGAAAGAAAATTGGATAAATTAATGGTCACTTTAACTTTCCTCAGATTAACTATAATAATCCTAGGCGGAATTAATTATTTGATGGATATTATTGTGGTCCTCTCATTTGGTATTCATTACATATTTTCAGTTTGTACATTCTTTTATAATTTTAAAAAATTAACCATTCTTGCTAGATAAGAAAGATAATATAGACAGACAGATATATATATACAGAAACATATAAATATATACATATATATAAAATATATATAAGTACATATATATATTTTACATATATATATATTTTATATATATGTACTTATCTTCTGGAATTTCAATTCAATTAGGATTTCTTATTTTCAGACCTGTTTTCCAGTCCACAAATTAACTCTTCAGTCATGTCTAAACTGATTTTTAACTCCCCATATTACGTTTTTTTTTTTTTTTTTTAGTTCAAAGACTTTTTTTTTCATTTTGATGAACTCTATTGAGTCTTTTCAGTATATTTGGTCCTTAAATATAATACTTAGTACTTTGTCCATGCTTTTATTTCCTCTGTTATGTCTTTATTTACTGTGCTATCTACTTCCCCTATTATAAATCCTTGAAAGGGTAGTCCAGTAGATGACTGTTTGTACCAGACTTGCTTGTACTGATCTGCTCCCTTGTGTTTTTATTGGGAGCACATGTCTAAAGTTGATATTTTCTTTTTTGTTGCTTTTGTTTGCAATTTTTTAATTTAATTAAAAAAATGTTTTTAATCAGAGGAAAGCCTGAAAACAGCCCCTACTAACAGAAATTGTACAGCTAAGATCTCCAAGCTTGGAGAAGTTGTAGGGGTCAGAATGACCTGGGTGCATCCACCCTCTCATGATCATGCTATCTCCCCGACCAGGTAAGTATGAAATTTTAAATTTTAAGTAAACTTTTATTTTTACTTATTTACTTATTTACTTATTTATTTTTAAAAATTTATTTTATTTTTTCAGTGTTCCAAGATTGTTTATGCACCAAAAATTAAAGTTTCATTGACATGTAAGATAGATATTGATGGATAAATAAATCATATATAAATAAATCACAAGGCTCAATAAATCTTTACAAATAGGCACTCCTAAAAAAACAAAAAACAAAAAACAACAACAAAAAAACCACACTGAATAGCTATTATCCAGATTAAAAACAGAGCACTCCAGAAACTTCCTTCATGTTCTCTCCCATTACTTAACCCCAGAAGATAACCACAATTGTCCTGACTTCTATCACCACGTACATTAGATTTTGTTTTGTTTTGTTTTTCTTTAAGCTTTTATTCATTTATTGGGAGAGAGAGAGAAAGCATGCACACCTGACCCAGGGAGGGGCAGATTGAGAGAGAGAGAGACAGAGAGAGAGAATCTCAAGCAGAATTCACACTGAGTATGGAACCCGATGTGGCCCCAAGATCATGACCTGAGCTAAAAATCAGGATTTGGATGCATGGAGCGCCTGGGTGGCTCAGTTCTTAAGTGTCTGCTTTCGGCTCAGGTCACCATACTGGACTCCCGGGAGCAGCCCTGCATCATGCTCCCTGCTCGGCAAGAAGCCTGCTTCTCCCTCTTTCACTCCCTCTGCTTGTGTTCCCTCTCTGGCTGTGTTTCTCTGTCAAATAAATAAATAAATAAATAAATAAGATCTTAAAAAAAAAAAAAAGAATTGGATGCTTAAACAACTCAGACCTCCAGGTGCCCCCACATACATTAGTTTTTGATATCATACAATACACACTATTTTTGTGTCTGGTTTCTTTCACTATACATATATATATATGAAATTTCATATATGCATATATGGATATATGAAATTATGGGCTGGATTGTATCCCCTGAGAATTCATAAGATGAAGCTCTAATCCCTAGTACCTCAGTATTTGGAGATAGGTCCTTTAAAGAAGTAATTAAGGTAAAATGAAGTCATACTGATTTCATGGGGGATATGAGCGGGCCCTAATCCATTATGACTGGTGTCCTTATAAGAAGACATGGACATGCATGAGCACAGAGAGATGACTATGTGAGGACGCAGAGAGAAAACCAAGGAGAGAGGCCTTAGAAGAAACCAAACCTGCTGGCACTTTGGCCTTGGACTTCTAGCCTCGGAACTGTGGGAAAGTAAATTTCTGTTGTTTAAGCAGGAAGTCTGGTATTCTGTGGTATCCATGGCAGCCCTAGAAAACTAATATATATATGAATGTATATAATATATATATATTATATATAGGAATATATATAGATATTCATCCACATTGTTGCATGTATCAAGAGTTTGTTTTTCTGATTGCTGTGTAGTATTTAATTGTAGACTATCACAGTTTATTCACAGGCTTAGGTTGTTTTATATAGGTTTAGCTCTTATAGATATTTCCATTGGTTTCAGTGGATACACCAAATTATATTCCCTTAAGGGGTATATGAAAGTTCTTATTTTTCACATTATAACACTTAACATTATTATTTTTTACAAGTTTTAATTTAGGTCATTCTGATAAGTGTGTAATACCAATTCATTGTGCTTCTGAGTGGCATTTTCCTGGGGACTAATGGAATTTCATGTGTCTATTGGCCATCTGGTTGCCCTTTTTTGTAAAGAACTATTCAAGTCTTTTGTTCATTTTTCAATTGGTTATCTGGTGTTCTTATTAATTTGTAAGGGTTCCTTGTACATGCTGAATATAGTCCTTTATCAAGGACATTGTGACTATCTTCTGTGACTTGCATTTTCATCATTTTAATGGTATATTTTGATAAATAGAAGTTCTCAATTTCAGTGTACTCCAATTTATCAGTCCTTTCCTTTAGCATTGGTACTTTTGGGGATCTGCTTATCCCCAAATCATGAAACTATCCTCTCATGTTATCTTATGGACTCAAACATTTTCTGTAAAGGGTCAGATAATAAATACTTCAGGCTTTAAGGGGTATGTGTGTCTGTTGTAACTACTCCACTTTGCCATTGCTTTTGCAACATGAAAACAGTTACAGGTAAAATGTAAATGAATGGGTGTGATTATGTTACAATAGAATTTTCTTGACAAAAATAGAAGGAGGCACTTTGGTCCACAAGATAGAGCTGCTGAGTTTTATTGTTTTCAGGCAGCCAGACTTGATTTTGTAAATAGGTGATGTAAGGGAACAAGATTTATTGTTTTATTTAGTCTCATTTAGACCATAATAAGTCCATTGAACTACATTGTGGACACAAGTCAAATGACCCTATACGTGTTCTGTTGCCTCTGGACTCTGTTATTGGGTTTTGGGTCCACAGGTTGTCCTGTGGCATCATCAATCTGGTTCAACCTCAAGTTGGTGTTTTCTGAAACACAAAAGTAGGATATATTTGAATCTCAAGCCTTTATGAGTTTAGGAAACACCTGATTGGTAACAGAGTCAATACTGAAATATACACCCTCCTTTGTTTCCTCTTTCTTGGAAGGATTTTTCCAAGTCTACTCTTTTATTTTTTGGAGCCTTCCAAGTGTCCAAGATTTTGTGAGGGTATTATTTGTAACTCTCCCCCTTGTGCTGACCTACAACCTAGTCTTCTGCCCCAGGAATGGCTGGTATCCAGGGTCTAGTTACCAAGCTGGGAAAATACCCTCAGGACAATAAGGCTTCACTTTGTTTATCCTCTGGTTTTCCTTCTGGTTTCCAGCTACTTTGTTTTGGCCCCTGGAGATTTCCTTTCCTTTGTCTCATGTTCCTCTGTAGAGTTAAAAGAATGTGTAATGTTTATCCAGACTTTGTAAGCATTTTAGAAGGGACAGTTTCTACTCTCACAACCTCCCACCCCACCATTTAATCTGAAACCAAAGTTGTTAATTCACTTTTCAAACATCAGAAATTTTGCTGAATTGCTTAGTAAAGGATTTCCCTTTGTTTACACTATAATTTTGTGAAGTGGTTGATATTTAATCCCCCTTGTGATTTCCATGCTCCAAATTCTAGTGACCTCAGACCCCTTGCCTATCTCTTGCAAGCTGAGAAGAAAGAGATATTGCTTAGTTTTATAGGTTAGTTTGGTATATGTTTAATTTTCTCCTAGATAAAAAACATAATTCTAACATTCTTGTCACTTTAAAAAATCCAGTCCTTTTTTACTAATGTGACTCAGAGTTTAGACTTACTTCAATTGGTACACATTAGGTAAAGATGAGATACTGGTAAGATTAAATATTGCTGTGTATTTTTTTTTCACTAGAATGTTTATGGATAAACTGACCAATCCTTGCCCCTTCTGGACCAAGTTATTATTATTGAAGAATTTTCTTTTAATCATATGCATGCAGAACCTGTCCTTTGTTGTTTTTTGTTTTGTTTTGTTTTAAAGATTTTATTTATTTGACAGAGAGAAACACAGCCAGAGAGGGAACACAAGCAGGGGGAGTGAGAGAGGGAGAAGCAGGCTTCCCGCCCAGCAGGGAGCCCGATGTGGGACTCCATCCTGGGCCTCCAGGATCATGACCTGAGCCGAAGGCAGTCGCTCAACCAACTGAGCCACCCAGGCGCCCCAGAACCTGTACTTTGAAAGTATACCTTCATTATCCTAGATTTGGTTGCTTAATGTGATACTTAATCTTAAATACAGGTGAAGTATATATTTCAAGTATTGGCCTAGAACACCGGTGGGCCTGGC
Organism: Spilogale gracilis; assembly: GCA_004023965.1. Classification (NCBI taxonomy): domain Eukaryota; kingdom Metazoa; phylum Chordata; class Mammalia; order Carnivora; family Mephitidae; genus Spilogale; species Spilogale gracilis. The sequence continues at coordinate 170,132 of PITA01000837.1, read as the reverse complement.
TGCAGACATCACAGGGGCTCCTGCTGTGTAACCAAGACACTGAGCTTTGTAACTGAGTGACCATTCTTGACCTTTACACTGAATTGTGATTATGTTACAATGGACAGTTTAAGATTACTTGAATTTACAAGGCCATTTTACTCAACTTCTCACTCCTTTAAACACTCTCTTCCCAGACCATTCACAAATATATCAGTCCACTGGGTTCCTTCTATTTTACTGGCTATTTCTCCTTTTGAAATATATCTTCCCTACTTAGGCATCCTTTGTTGAGATTCTTTCAATACCTGACCTTACTCAACACTCCTTCTCAATACTTCTTTCTACCTAGGTAGTCCTATCAATGCCCATTGAACTAACTATGTGCAAATGTGTGTCTAATAGATTGGGGATCTGCATAGATATTTCCTTTGGATATCTGAAAATCATGTTAAACTCAACATATTCAAAATTGATTTATAATAATCTCCCATACTCTGTACCCCATCAAATTGGCCTTTTTCCATCAAACCTCATTAAAAAAAATCTCAATGATTCATCTAATTATGCAAGCTGGAAGCTTAGAGGTCATCTTTGACATAGCCTTCTTCCTTATTTCTATATGCAACTTATCACCAAGTCCTGCCAATTTTTCCTACCAAATGTCTCTTCAAGGATAAATTTTCTATAGTCCTTTCCATTATCCTAATTCAAGCCAAATTCTGACTTACAGACTATTACAAGAACTCACTAACTCAATTGCCTGTATTCAATCTCTTCTTTTTTTGATCTGTACTTCCAAATATAACCAAACTCATCTTTTCAATACACAAATATGATTGTGTCATGCCTCACTAAAATTACCTTATATTTTTCCAGGGGCACCTGAATGGCTCAGTTGACTAAATGCCCAACTCTTGATTTTGGCTCAGGTCATGATCTCTGGGTGGTGAGACCTAGCCCCATGTCAGTCTCTGTGCTCGGTGAGGAGTCTGCTTGAGATTCTCTCCCTTGGCCCCTACCTGCCTCATGCATGCTCTCACTCTCTCTAATATAAATAAATCTTAAATTTTTTATGATTTTATATATTTATTTGAGAAAGAGAGAGAGAGCTAGAGAAAGCACAAGTGGGGTGAAAGGAAGAGGAGAAACAGACTCCCCACTAAGCAGGGACCCTGATGCGGGACCCGATTCTGGGACTCCGGGATCACAGCCTGAGCTGAAGGCAGACAATTAACTGACTGAGACACCCAGGCACCCAAATAAATAAATCTTTTTAAAAAAATTACCTTATATTTTTATGGAAGAAGTCATAACTCCTTACTAGAAAATTTTCATTCCTGGTCTATCTCTCCAGTCCCCTCTTATTTCACATCCCTTCCTTCCCACTCTTCTTCACCATGCATCTGTCTTACAAGCTCTTGTACTTGACCTGTTTCTTCCTGCTAGAGGGCCTTTGCCAATGCTTTTCCCTTTGCCTGGAAATTCTCCAGTTAACCTCTAGTTAACCTCCATTCATCTCTGGATATCAGCTCAAGTGTCATTTCCAGAGAAGTGCTCTTCCTGACATCCCTGATCAGGTCCCTCCTTGACTAAGCTCTGATAGCATTGTGGATCTCTTTTGAACCAACTGCTATTGGTATCATATTATGTTTGTCTGTATTACTATTGTATTAAAGTCTGATTTCTCCATTAAACAGAAATCTCTATGAAGAAAGAAGCTTCTTTGTGTCTACTGCGCTTGCTATTTTCTCCCCAGTACCTAGTATAATACCAGAATATAGTAAGTGGTTCATAAATATTTGCAGAAGGAATGGAGCCAAGGTGATTATTTAATCTGACTTTAAGTCACTCCATTAGAAAATCAGGCCGACTCCAAAACTCCACAACTCTTTTTAATTCAAGAAAATATGGTTTTTAAAAATATTGTAATCATACCAAGCCTTAAATGCTGCTATAACTTAAGAATTTTTTTTAAATGTTGCTTTGTCCCTAGATTCCAGGAGCCAGAGACCCCTTAACCTAAAAACCCCAATGTTCAGAAACAGGTCTCAGGTGAGTCAATGCAGCCAGCTGATTCATTAGGCCTGTAGCACAGACTCTAGGAACATGCTTTCCTAATAGCCTAGCAACATGTTTTTCAAAACATTATTTTCAGAAAGCCTCAGGCCCCTTGACAGGAGAGGCAAAGCTGGAAGTTAAGAAGCAGGCAAGTGAGCAGGGCTCCCATTATCTCTTCCACAAGAGTAGCTCCAGTTTTGACTGGTGTTACACACTATTTTTTTACTCTCCTTAAGAGGTCCTGGCAGAAGGCTTTTTTAGTTTGGGGGATTTTTTCCCTATGAGAGTCATACAGAAAGAACAGAAACCCTTCTTAACACAACACTATCTAAATTAAAATATAATTGAGTTGACGCTCATCTCAGCCAATGTCTTTGGCTAATCTTATCAACTAACCTAATGGCTCATGCTCAAGAAAGCTTTGAGGAGGGGCACCTGGGTGGCTCAGTTGGTTAAGCGACTGCTTTCAGCTCAGCTCATGATCCCTGAGCCTCGGAATCAAGCCCCACATCAGGCTGCCTGCTGGGCAGGAAGCCTGCTTCTCCCTCTCTCACTCCCCCTGCTTGTGTTCCCTCTCTAGCTCTGTTTCTCCCTGTCAAATAAATAAATAAAATCTTAAAAAAAGGAACCTTTGAGGAGCAAATTTGAACTTGACTCCTTTTCTAGACTTGAATATAGTAATTAAAGTACTCTGCAAATTCCCTGTTTGCTGGATACCAGTTTAGTCATACAGTCTCCTTTTCCTCAGCGAGAGAATTGGTGGAGTGTATTGGGCTTAAATCTCATGTTATTCAAGAAATATTGTGCTGGATGCCACGGGTAGTTTGCTCAATTCCCATTTGAAGATTTGCAAAACTAAAAATGCCTTTTTCTAAATTCCAACGCATCTAGCATTTTGGACATGATCTAATTAGTTTGGATTTAATTGGACAGTGCGCTAGTTAGATCATTAGGGTGAGATTTGGAAGGCAAGTGAAGTAATAACGTTACCAGTTTTATGATAAATCTTCTTTTAATCTTTCCCTAGAGGATAATTGTGAATTGGAGAAAGTAAGTACAGACTCTGGCAAGTAATGGGACCCTAATTCTGAGTTTTTGATAATCTCTGTGGACTAAGAATCTTTCTTATAGTGCATTCTTATAGTGGTCATATAATAAAAGTAAATTTAATGAGATTTACAAGACAACTGACAGAATTCACTTCCATTCCGTTCCCTGATCTGTGGCATGGAAGTTATTATGGGATGAAAGGTCAAGTGGAAGCCAATAGAGTTTCTCTTTTGAACAAAATTTGTGCATCAAAAGCACCTTGAAAAATGCAGAGGTAGTGAGACATATCACTTCCCTACTCAACTCATTTATTTGAATTATACCCTCCTCTTCCAAAAACATGGATCTTGAATAATAAATGTATTCAGGTGGTGACCATGGTGTAATTGCTATTCAGTTACAGTATCTCTGTTTTGGAGCGAACCAATATAGCTGTTGACTGGGGAATTTTTTCCTTCTTTTGTCCAATAATTAGAAAGCATCAGAACAATTTCCTTTCACTTGGCTTTCATTATCCTCTGGATCTCTGTCACATGTAATCTACAGGGTCTTTGATCTTTGTACCACAGCCCTATATCATGTTGATCCACTAAACTGCTCGTAGGATACTAATTGAACATGGTATACCTAATGTCCTCCACACTGTAAATGCTTTAGGAAGATACACTGAAGCAGAGTGTTGGAGTTAAATTTCCCCTGGGGTTTGTTGAGATATTTCCTCTCAAGTGAAAGGAAAGTTGCTTCACTTTGCATCCTCTACTGCTAAGAAAGATTCACTGGGTTTGTTGGGCATCCATGCATTTTGTAGGAAACACATACCACATTTAGTTGTGTTACCCATTTGCAAAGTAACCCATAATATTTTCAGCTTTGAGAAGGACCTTGACTAAATGACAGAGTTCTCCACTAGTTAATGTTGCAAGCTAGCAGCTTTGCCACTTGTCTTTTATAATCCAGGAAATCCAATAATCTTCAAACTATCTGTGGCAGATCAGGATGCTATTTAAAGACTGTGGCAATTCTAAGTCCTTGGATTTTTGGAACAAAGTCATACCCTCTTTAGAAAATAATTATTTTTCTTTTGAGAAAAAGTTCCTGAACCCTCATAAAAACTGAACACTTGAATAAGGGATATCAACGAAACATGTGACCTGAATTTCCTATCATGAACTGGGTATCCTCTGATACAGAACCTCATAAAGTGCTCAGAAACATGCCAACATTAGTGGAAATGGATTATAGGAATCCAGCCTCTAGCAGGTCTCACCATCAAATTAGTCTGTGGAAGTAGATGCTTCATCCTCTCAGTGTGACTACACCTACTGCTTTAATACTTTTTCCTCCTCTGTAGTTATGCCATCTTGAAGAGTCATTTATGATCACTTAAGAAAGGGAAAGAAGAAATAAAGAATGGACGGAAGGAAGGAGAAGAAAGAAAGAAAGAAAGAAAGAAAGAAAGAAAGAAAGAAAGAAAGAAGCCAGAAGGTTCTGCATGATATGATTGCACTGGCCAAAAGTGGACTGCTATAGCGTTATACATACTCAGTTGCTGACAGGAGGTCTGGATAAGAAGTATATGGATGGACCTCTAAGCAAATATTTCTGTGAATGCAAAGCAAAATACATCTACCAAAAGGAAGCTTTCAAAAATCTAGGTGGATATAGAATTGCAAGTGACCCAGAAGAGCCAAAACCATCTTGAAAAAGAACAAAGTAGAAGGGCTCACACTTTCCAGTTTCAAAATTTGCCACAAAGCAACAGTAATCAAGACAGTGTTACTGGGTATGGTGCATAAACAATGAATCTCGGAACTGAAAACATAAAATAAAATAAATTATTAGAAAAAAAAAGACAGTATGGGGGTGCCTGGGTGGCTCAGTCAGTTGAGTGTTTGCCTTTGGCTCATGTCACGATCCCAGGATCCTGGGATAGAGGCCATCATTGGGCTCCCCGCTCAACAGGCAGTCTCTCCCTCTCCCTCTGCCACTTCTCCAGACTCATTCTCTCTCAGTCTCAAATGAATGGATAAAATCTTAAAAAAAAAAAAAAAAAAAAAGACAGTATGGTACTGGTACAAGTAAAGACATATTGATCAATGAAATCAAATTGAAAATTTAGAAATAGGGACTTGGTCATTAAGCTCTGCCTTCGGCTCAGGTCATAATCCCAGGGTCCTGGGATTGAGCCCCACATTGGGCTCTCTGCTCAGCAGGAAACCTGCTTCTCCCTCTCTCACTCCCCCTACTTGTGTTCCTTTTCTAGCTGTGTTTCTCTCTGTCAAATGAATAAATAAAATCTTAAAAAAAAAAAGAAAGAAAATTTAGAAATAAACCCACAGGTCTATGATTAACTTATTTTCACCAAAAGCACAAAAATCATTCAAGGGTAAAAGAATGGCCTTTTCAACAAATGACACTAGACAACTGGATAGCCATTTATGAAAGAATGAAGGCAGCCCTTACCTCACACCATGCACAAAAATGAACTCAAAATGGATCAAAGACCTAAATGTAGGAGCTAAAACTATAAAACTCATTTTAAGAAAACTTAAGATAAACCTCCATAGACTTACATTTGGCAAAAGATTTTTAGATATTACCCAAAACATGAGCAAACAGGGAAAAATTAGATTGGACTTCATCAAAATTAAAAACATTTGTGCTTCAAGGGCACCTGGGTGGCTCAGTGGGTTAAAGTCTCTGCTTTCGGCTCAGGTCATAATCTCAGATTCCTGGGATCGAGGCCCACATAGGGCTCTCTGCTCATCAGGGAGCCTGCTTCCTCCTCTTTCTCTGCCTGCCTCTCTGCCTACTTGTGATCTCACTGTCAAATAAATAAAATCTTTAAAAAAAAATTTGTGCTTCAAATCACTCCATCAAGAAAGTGAAAAGACAAACACATATTTGAAAATCATATATCTGACTAAGGTCTGGTAACCATAATATATCAAGAACTCTTACAGCTTAATGATAAAAAGAGAAATAATCCAACTTAAAAATGGGCAAAAGAGTTAAGTAGATAATTCTCCAAGAGAGATACACAAATGGCCAATAAACACATGAAAAGATACTCAACATCATTAATCAGGGAAATGGAAATCAAAATCACATGAGGGGGTGCCTGGGTGGCTCAGTCAGTTAAGTGTCTGCCTTCAGCTCAGGTCATTATGTCGGAGTCCAGGGATCAAGCCCTACATCGGGCTCCCTGCTCAGTGGGGAGTCTGCTTCTCATTCGCCCTCTCTCCCTGTTCTCATTCTCTCTCTCTGTCTGTCTCTCTCTCTCTCTCAAACAAACAAATAAACAAAACAAAAAACAAAACAAAACAAGCCCATGAGATACCACTTTATACCGACTAATACGCTATAATCAAAAAGTCAGGTAGGGATTGCTGAGGATGTGGAAAAATAAGAACCCTTGTACACTAATGAAGGGAATGTACAATGGTGCAGCTGCTTTGGAAAGTAGTCTCGCAGTTCCTCAAATGAATAAACAAAAGGCTACCATGAGACCTAGGGATTTCACTTCCATATATATACCTAAGAGAAAAACATTTGTTTACATCAAACTTGTACATTAATGTTTATAGGAGCTCTATTTATAATAGCCAAAATGTAAAAACAATTCAAATGTCCACCCACTGAGGAATGGATAAACAAAATGTGATATATTCATGTACTGAAATATTATTTAGCCACAGAAAGAAGTACTGATATATGCTTAGTGAGTGAACCTTAAAAACCCTAAGCTAAGTGAAAGTGACCAGTCACAAAAGACCACATATTACATGATTCCATTTAGTTGAAATGTCAAGAATGTTAGAGTTCCCTAACTCTGTAGATACAGAAAGTAGATTAGTGCTTGCCTTGGGCTAAGAGGCTGAAGAAATGAGAGAATAGGAGAGTGATAGCCAGGGGGTGTGGTCTTTCTTTTTGAGGTAATGAAAATGTCAAATTGGCTGTAAGTGATGGTCGTAAGATCTAATCATATACTAAAAACCACTGAATTGTACACATTATATAGGTATTTGAAAAGGGTATCAATTATATCTCCATAAAGTTATTTTAAGAACTCTATGTGGAGCAGTGAAAGTTATTTCCCCAGGGTCTCATACTTGTTCCTTAGGCTCCTGAACAGAGTGGCTGTGTGAGAGGGATGGAGACTATGTATAGACTCGGCCAAGGCTAGGCTGACACTACTGAGAGTCTAACTTCCCTGTAAGGAGGATCAATGCTGAACCCCTAATAGAGTTCACTGTATATAGTAGATATTTTTTTATCCCTTCTAATGGTGAAGGGACACGAGACAGTGGAATGGACACTTTTCTGATGACAGGTTTGTCTTCTCTGCTTCAATGCTTTAATCAACAGTCCTGCTGACCATCCCACAGTGAATGCAGACTGTCTTATTCATGAGCATAATACTCAATGATACATTGCTTATGAGAGAAGAACCAAATTAACGTGGAAGAGTGAAGTCAGTCTCATACCCACAGGAATATTTGACCTTCTAATATATCCCATCACTTAGAAACCCCTGGCTTCACAGGAAGGGAAAGAGGTTAATTGAAAACTCAGATTGAGAGACAAGACCTTGGGAAGTGGTGTATGAACTAGTATATGCTCGAATCCTGTGACCAAAACATGGTGCCATTTCTTTCATAGTGAGCATTCACTGGCCTAGAATATAAGAAGTAGAAGTGGGAGAGCTGATTCTCACTATTAAATATGATGAACGACTCATGAAATGATTTGTTTCCCATATACTTGATTATAACAACAGTGGTTTCAAAGAATTGGAAGTTGAAACTGTGTCCTGACTGTGGAGGCTTTCATGCCATTTAACCAACAAGGAGAAAATGAGGGCCTCGTGTGTTGTCTGGGGCGACTGGTTCCGAGTATCAAGGGGAAGCAGATTTGCTATTTATACAACAGGTCTGGTAGAAGTATGCCTGGTATCCTCTAGGGTGCATCTTAGAGCTTAGTCAATGATAAAAATTAATTTAAGCTTACATTAAACTAATACAGGAAAGACCAAAAGGACCCCAACTCCATGAGAGTGAAGAACTGAGGTACTGGCTAGAAAGAAAGTGAACATCGAGTTACTACTGAGAGAAGTTATAAATATTAACTACCTTCATGACTAGTGGGGATTATGAGGACTGCAGTAAATATCCATATTTTCTTCCTTGCTTTGGTATGCATGTCTTTATACATATACATATAAAGTGTATATATATATATACACACTTTATAACTTTATATATATATAAACACTTTTCTTTTTCTCTTCCCCTTTTGTCTACTCTTTCACATGGTAATGGCTTATTTTATAATTTACATTTTATATTATATTGTTCTAGGATGATGACTAAATTAGAAAAAGAATATATGTCATTGAGGAATGGATATAAGAGCAAACTTCTGGTCTCCTGTTTGGGGAAATGACAAAAAGTCTTAATTTCCTCAACAGAAAAACCTTCTGAAGTGTATTTTCAGAAACTTCACTCCCCATGCTCAGGAAAGGACTGGAGCATTGGGACTCCCTTTCTGCTGTCTGAAACAACTTCTCTTCCTAGGAGCTGGCAGTCTGGGAGCCGGCTAGTTTGTGGGCTCATCAGTGGAATGTGAATCCTGACTTGGGTGATGCAAACCCCGAGACCTGGCCATCCACTGGAGCCTCGGTGCCTTGATTTCATGAGCTATAAAATAAAAATAGTCAAAGCCATCTTCTAGGGTTGTTCTGAGAATTAGGTCAAATGAGATGATGCCATGGAATTCAGCAAAGCACAGGGCCTACTTCATAGGGCTACTCAGGGGCAGGAAGAGCAAATGCTAAGAAACTCTATGGAACTCACTTTCCCACCAGGGAATGAAGCGCTGCGTCATGGTCCAGCCCGAGTGGATCCCAGCCGAGGTGGTCCTCACCCGCCCATAGTAAAGTTCCCGTATATCTGATGTTTCGTTGGTAAGGTCACAGAAGAATTCTAGAATACCCCAACAGTCCTCTTTATTTTTCCATTGTCTCTGTCCATATCTATAGAAGGGAAAAGACAAAGATTTGAGGGTTGTTGTTGTTTTTTTCCCCATCGGAGGAGTCTTCCATTTTTTTCAGTCTATTAATTTTTTAGACTGGTTGGGATTTAGCCTTCAATGTCAGTACCCCTGTGAAAGCTTCCAGCTACTCTCAAGTAGCATTAAAATTTTTTTTATTCTTGCTAATCAAAGCTGACACCTTCAGTATCCGTAGAAAATGGGTTTGGGGGTTTTTAATACTTAGTGAAGTTTTTCTTCTAGCATATGAACCAACTTCCACTTTTGAGTACTAGCTTCCCACATCCTTAATGCTTCTGAGGTTTCAACCCTGTGGTTTTCTTCATTTCTCATCAGCCTGCTGTTGAGTAATGTGGCCAATTCTGAGAAGTTGCTACCAATTTTCCTCTCAGGTATTGCTTATCCAACACATCTGGTCAATCTTTTTGTTGAAAATGGAGTGGGGGTTGTAGTGAGGGAGCCCTGAAATCAGGAACTAGGAGTGAGGGAGGGGAGCCCATAAAAAAAAGCCCATTTGATGCCTATAGGTTGACTCAGCCCAAAACTATGAGATGGTACAACAGCAGGAGGGATGATCAATTATTCCCTTCGTTTTCCATCACAAATAAGAGGACACAATAAACGAAGGTGGGAACAGAGTAGAAATGGAAGCTAGGGCAAAAGTCTTCCCAAAATATATGTGAAAAGACTTGAAATCTATCTTTCTAGCCGTATAACGAAGAATACTTCTGGTGTTTGTACTTCATAAATTCTATGATGGCCGCAACAGCATTTTATCAAAGGATACAATTAGAGCAGAACCAGTTACATATGCAGAGCACAATTTGGTGTTTTTTAATTGTTATTGTTGAGACTTGGTCTTTGCCAGCCGAATTTAGCTATAGTGGCTGGCTTCTCTTGGTAATGTGATAGATACCTCATTTTTCGTCCTACCCCAAGTGGGAGAGATATTAACAGGAGACCCACATGAATGGAATAGAATAAAGTGAAAGTTTTCAAAAATATAAATCCACATTGTGCTCTTGCGAATACTGTATAGAGAGGAATGGATCCAAGTATTCTGACTCTCATAAATTTTGGGATCCCTCTTGAAGAAAAATATAAGCATAAAATTTTCCCATGGGGTCCTAAAGTTTAATCTTCATTGAACAACTTCTAATCCACTCTCAACACTGGACCACAGAAAGGCCCTATTTATATTGTCTAAGGGGAAAATATAAAAAAGACCCACCAATCCCTGCATTCTATATGTTGGAATATCTCCCACTATCTATTTTAGAATAGAGAAAGCTTTATTGTAAAGATGCACAAATTTTATAGTTGCTATACAAAATATGTTGAGAAAAGCAGAAGCAGTTAAAGACTGAAAAACTTCTGGAAATAGTTCTTGTGACATTAACAGGAGGTTAATTAATGGGAAAATCTGACCTTGAACCTACTCCAGTGCTAGAGAGACATGGATTAGTGTATGGGATAAAAATTGCTATTTTGGTCCACAGCTGCATCTTATGTTCTGAGTTTTGGGTGAAAAATCATGAATGTGAAACTGTAACATCTGCTGTCTTAGGGCCTCTCAGCAGGCATCTCAATCTATGGAAGAGAAGGAGGAGCCTCAGAAATCCCCAGAAATGGATGAGTGGGAAAACCCGTCATTGGCAAATCGGGAGCTTCTGTCTCCTTGTGTTAATCCAGGAAAGGAACTGATGATATCTGAGTTTTGGCAATGATCCCCCAGAAGCAGCCTGAAGAGCAGAGAGGAGCATGCTGGAGCACGTTCTAAGAGCCACTTGTTTTCGAAAAGCATTTTCTAAGTTTTCAAAAGTGACTATTGAATTAAAAATCTCTTTTGTACACTCATCTCCATGTGTCCTACAATGGCTTCTTCAGCTGTTAATTGCGTCAGCTTGGTTGAGTACCTACTACATGCTAAGCATTTTGCTCCCAACAATCACTGGATAAATATGTAGGGAGCCTACCATGTGCCAGGCTCTATTGTGAAGCCAGAGGCTCAGCTCATAAGGTCTCGGTGCTGCATCTCTGAGGGACAAAGCATGTCCCCAACAGACTGCTCATCATGTGCATTTTGTGTCCCCACGCAGCCTTAAGGAGACAAGACACTCCTGTCCCTACCTCTGCTTCTTCTTAACCCATCTGAAACTGAAAAAAAGATCCTAACACTCCATTGCCTTCTAAAGTGTATATTCCCAGTGGCATCTGGATCTCAGCTGGAGGAAGCTCAAATTACTTACATTTTATACTGCACGAAATAGATACTGCTGTTGGTGGTGCAAGCCCTCCCAGGCTGCCAGTGCAAAATGTTGTGAAAATTTCGAGACTGGAAACGTACTCTCTGAGGTTTCAGGGACTCATGGGCTGACTGAGTTTCTAAAATAAAAAGAGAAGGGAAAACTATGAACATGAACATGGGCACCGCTGTCCTTAGCAATAATTTGCAGTGTGATGCCTGCATCAGGATTTCCTAAAGAGGTTGCTAGAAGTACAGATGGGAGAGATGGGGACCAGAAGTCAATATTTTGAATTCTGGAATGTGAGGATTTTTATGCATGCTCAAGTTTGAGAACACCTGTGTTCCCCACAATAAAGATGTAGGTGACACCCTCACACCCCATTCCCAAGCTCCAGAAGGAGCAAATGGCAGTGGAAAAAATAGTGTCCTCAGTCCCTTCCCTGATGGTGATGGAATGTAATGACCAAGAAGAAAATCCCACACAAGGCCACTCACCCACCTTCCTAGGAGCCATTATATGACTGTTACCCTGAGGCGAAATTTTGCCTGGGATCCTTTTGAGTTCCAGGCCCTCTGCCCAGCACTAAGTTTCTCCTTTCTCAGGATGTGAAGTTTCTTGAGAGTCTCATCTCTGGTAGTTACTTATTAAGTCTACCTGGAGTATGTGGGCTGCAGAGAGAAACCAACCCCATATCTTTTCTGACCATTTCATGCCAGAAAAAAGCTGAAAATTTGACAAAACTCCAAAAAGTAGAACATTTTCAACAGTCCCTTGAGCAGACTCAGATGACAAAGTTGTGAGCGATTAAAAAAGAAGTGAAGCACTTACCTACAACACTGGTCGGGAAGAAACAGATAAGGAAGCGTAGAAAACAATGTTTAGGCGTCATGGCTGGAGCACCACCGGTCAGGCAAACAGTGGTCCCCTCACTGAGAACAGAGCTCTGGACAGAGGAGGAAACTGAAGAATCCCCAGGCAGGATATCCCCTCGTGGGTTTAACCATGGTTTCTTGAAGCCACTACGATTTCACTTTGTTAAGACGCTATGTCATTTATTGTTTAAGGGTTATTATAAAAATATAAAAAGCACTTCAAAAAATATTTGCTGTAAGTCCCTTCAATGTGGAAGCTTGTTTTTGTTGGGACTGGGACTTTGTTAGCTCTGAAAAGGCAAAACATAGGACTGGCAGACTGCAGGGTGGGGTAGGGCAGGGATTGTGCAATACACTAGAAGGTGAGGGACTAAAACAGCTCCTGAGGCCCTCAGGGAATCCAGCCCTGGGAGGCAGAGGTGCTGGCTGGCAGAGTGATTCTGGGAAAGGTACTCGGCTGTGACAGCTACCCGGGCTCCTGGCCATGGTTCAAGCTGGTAGGGTCTTTGGTTCATTCTTCCTTTTTCTCCCTTCTCAGAAGCTCTCTGACTAACTTCCTGAGTATACCTCAAGCCCTCCACATCCTCTGGCTCTCCACAGGGCTTCCCTGCCCTACTCATCCCTCTTCCCAGTCATGGGGGCCCGGGGCCCCACTCAACTAATGCTCTTTCTTTTCCATTCCCACCTTCCGTTTCCAGCCACCTGAGAAAGATTTTGAGCTGTCAAACTACATGAGTCCTTAGAGGGCTGAATGTGGAGGACAATCAATTTGAGCTACATTCTGTCTTTTTCATATCTTCTTTGAAATCTGATTGAACTAGGTCATCTATTCTTTACCTATGATTCATTATACTCATTTTTCTTACAATTTTTTTAATTTCATGTTTGTAGAGGCACTAAAATTGTACATTAAAGCACAAAAAGAAAGTCATAATATTTTTAAGTGAGGATTTTTAGGTGAGAAAAGGACATACCTCTGTTGTCTCCTTTAAGTCCTCGGCCGAACAGCCTCTGTAGTAAGTGCCAGGTGGGGCTGCTAGGCAGTTGTTCACTCCTTCATTCAATAGCATGGAACAGACATTTGCTGCCTGATTATTCTCAGCAGCAAGGATGCAACAGCAATTAAGACAGATATTGGTCATGCCTTCCAAAGCCTACGTGTAAAGGGAAGTAGACATAAGTGCCAGAACAGTATGGAGGGGTCTGTGAAGAGAACATCAGGCTTTCCAGTGCCTCCATGCTCTGTCCGACTTTGGATAGACACCCTTCATCTCCTCCAGGTGGGATTTCCATTGCTTCGAAGTGAACCAAGGGTTTCAAGGAAGAAACATGCAACACATCTTAGGCTCCCTTTGTACCCTCTTGGTGCTCCTTATCCTCTAGCTTCTCAGTGGCACCTCCTTACTCACTGATATTACCCAGTGAATACTAGACTTTGCATTCACATTTTTTTTAAAGTAAAAAGTGTCCATCATGGAACCCAATGTGGGACTTGAACTCAACCCTGAGATCAAGACCTGAGCTGAGATCAAGAGTCGGGCACCTAATTGACTGAGCCATCCAGGTGCCCCACATTAACCTTGGCTTTTAAGTGGGAGGTGGCGGGGGGGGGGTGGGGGGGGGGGGGGTGTGATAACCTGTGTTTGAGCTACTGATGTTCCTTATCATCTGCACAAATAGCTCTTGTTTTGAAGCAAGCCAATTACCCCTAAATTCCAGTTAAGAAAAAAAGAAAAATATTTTAATTCAAGGTTTAATAAGTTGTGCAGCAGACAATGAAATCAGGGTTTCCACTGGGTTACTGACTTTTGTAGAAGACATAAGGGACAGTTAGAGGGGAAGGGAGAAGATCACAGAATATACCAAGAACTGACTTCTCTCAACGGTGCATGAACTTTTGTGCTATGTTAAATTGCAGAAAACAAACCAGTCCTGTAGACATTCAATGAGCTCTCTAGTTGTGTGATATCATAATCTGCCTAAAAGCCAGCTCTGCCACAACAACGCAGGTAGATGAGACGGTCAAGTAAAATTCAAAATCCTACCACTTTGGAAGCAGAAGGTTTTGTATAGAATTATTTCCAATGAAAATACATTTGCTTTAGGAAGTAAGAAAATTACAGATAACAGGAGTTGTCTGCTCTACTTTGCTTCAAGCATGACATGTTGACTTCCAACTCATTACTCACCTTCCTGCCCTACCTTCCCCTCTTCTAACTCATTGGCAGGAAGAGTCTACCTTGACAGTGACAGGGGAGCCACCATCATGCCGGGTCTGGAGAGAACTTACCTAAGATCCTGCCTTGGACTGATCTGATTCTCTTCTTTTTCCCTGTGGCTTCCCGCAGACCAATAATTCTCTTAATTAGGAAAATATTAATTATTTTTAAGTGTGATATGGGATTTTGGTTATCATTATTATTGTTAGAAATCCATACTGAAATATTACAGATAACACAACACGATGTCTGGGATTTACTTCAGAATAATCCAAGGGGTCAGGAAGAGCGTGACCAGCTGACCACAAGCTGGTAATTATTGAAACTGGGTGTTGACTACAAAGATGTTCATTATATATTCTACTTTTATATATATTTGAACTTTTTCATAACAAAGGAAAAGGACTATACAAGTTTATCTACAAGATGCAATCTTTATAAAACTTCTTTTGGTAATTTGAATGCCATTTTAGTGTTGGTAACAGGAACTAATAATTATGGGAGACTGTGTTAAATTCTTTCAATGCATTATTTTAGTTAACCCTCAAGACAAGCCCCAGAGGTCAGTATTATCCTGATATTACAGATGAAGAAAATAAGACATAAGCTCAAAGTACCTAACCAGCTTTATCACATGTAGTGACAAAGCAAAGGGTGAAGTCAGGTCTGGATGAACTAAGGTGTCTTTTATAAAATCACTATGTGTTACTCTTCACCTGTAGCATTTATTCCATAAAGGGATAGAACAATGTCAATGAAGATTTGGCCATTCAATCCTTTATTTGTTGATTCACTCAAAGGAATGTTTACTAAGCATGTGCCATTTTCCCAGGCACCGTGTTAGGGTGATGAACCGGAGGGCAGAGCCGGTCCTAGGGGGGCCAGCTTCATTTTCTTCAGCCACGTCTTGGTAGTGAATGGTCACATGTTCCTCATTCTCCTTCATAAAAGTGTTTAAAAACTGCCTCAGTGGTATATATTCAGAATGCACTGGGTTCTGCTCCAGGTTCTTTCCCTCATTCTATGATTTGGTAAGCAGCAGGGCCTCTTTCTAAAGTTAATTTAGCAGAGCACAATAGCAACTTGAAATCCACTCTTCTCTTTCTCAGACCTAGAGAGAACCATATACTTGTAGTACCAATAACTGGGAAACTATTTGTTCTCTCTTATGTGCTGGGCCCTCCATAACTCTGAATAATCATGACCTTTAAGCAGTTCTGCATTCTGGAAATAATTGGCATGCATTTCAAAATAGTTTACGGACTTGAATCCAGGGGATAGAAAAGGAACTTCATTGTTCAAATGCATGCAATAAACACAATGACCAATCTGATTAAGTTTAGTTTTATGAATTTTTGGACCATGAATACTAATACATTATATAAAATCTCCATTCATATGACTGAGGGCCTTCTTAGGGTAACTTTCTGTTTGTCATGCCTATTGCTCTGAATAAAAGATGTTATTGATTTTGCTTTGACTCTTCTTGACCAAGGTCTTTTACTGATCCTGAAAACCCTACTGGATATAATCAATCATTATGCCCATCCATTAGCATGTGCCTGGACATTGTTCCAACTCTGGAAAGATGTCCATGACAGAACTAAAACCCACCCAGTTACCACCCCTTCTTCTGCAACCACTCAAGGCCCCACCACTACCATCTGTTCCCCGGGTTGTGGCCGTAGCTTCCTGTCTATTCTCCCCACTACTGCCACAGGCCTCCGCACCAGAGGGAGTGTTTCCTTAAAAATGTTTGATCAGAGACTTTACGCAGAACCTTCTAATGTCTTCACATCTCTTTCAAGATAAAAGTCAGTATTTTTATACTCACCTTAAGGCTGTGGGCAATCTGGCCCCATTACCTCTAACTTCACCTCTTACACTTCTCCTAATCCACAGTGCTCTGGCCTTAATGGGGGCATGCCAGCCTTATCCCGATGCTAAGATCTTACACTCACTGTCCTCTCTGTTTGCATGCTCTTTCTGAGATGTTGAGACTCACCCGTCACCTCCTTTCTGTGCCTACTCAGATATTACCTTAGCAGTGAATTCTTCCATGATTACTCAACATGGCTACAGTTCTCCCGCATGCCATCTGTGCGCATCTCCTTTGTCTGCTTAATTTTTCTGCATAAACTTTATCATCATCTGATAGACTGTTTATTTTATTCTTGCTGTCTCCCCCACTGGATCAGAAACTCCAGGATTGACCTCCTGACATTGCACGTGTTGTTCACTGTTTCACTATGGGGACAGTGTGGGGCACACAGTAAGGACTAAGGCACAGCTAGTGAATCAGTGAAAAGGAATGTGTATTAGTAGCTGAAAAGAATTTACAAGATTTAAGCCAAAGCACATGAAGATGCTTCTCTCCTACTTATGGTTGAAGGTAGGAGCCCTGATGAGACGGAACTGAGATTATTGGATCTGCGAGATCACTGAAGTTCCTTCAGACACATACAGACAACTCTAGCTTTGTAACGCCATGTGGCATCACCGCCAACTCTCCAGCCAGACCACGTAATCTGTGTGACCTGGGATGTAGGTGCTTCTTGACTATTGGAGACATTTCCCTGATCAATCATCTGGGTGCCTTTCTGGGTGAGGAATAGGGGACAGGGTGCAATTCTTTGGCCATTTTCTAATTCAAATTTTCCGAATTAGTCTATTCAGATGTTCTATTTCTTTAAGGTTCGGTTTCAAATTATATTTTCTTTAGAAGAATGCCCATTTCATTCACGCTTTTAAATTTGTTTGCAAGGAGTTATGCAAATTATTAACTAATGATATCCATATTTGATTTCTCTTGTTTCTGCAGTTTCTCTTTTATAATTTCCTATTTTGAGAAATAATATTTTCTCCCTTTTCTAAAATTTTATTCTTTGTTAAGTCAGCTAGTTATTTAATCTTTAAATTTTTTTTCAAGGAACTAGAGTTTATAATTAGTTGTACTTCCTTCTTTTTAAAAATTTTCATGTTTCATTCATATCTCCTTTTGCCTTTTAAAACTCCTTCCTGCTGTCTTCTACTTCATCTGTTGCTTATTTTTACAGGAACTCCTGGAGTCAGATGTTTATTTCATTTGTTTTATTCTTTTTTTTTTTTTTTGGAAGACCCAAAAACTTCAATAACAAAAAAAAACCCTAACATTTGAGTAGGGTCATAAAGTTTTCAGGGGACATTTATGCACATGGTCACTCTTTCAGTTTTTTTTAAAAAATTTATTATTGATGTACAGTTCTATTTGTTTCATTTTTTATTTTATATCAATACAAGTAATTGACACTAAAAATATACTCTGAAATCCATCCCAGAGTTTCCGTCTTTTGCTCTGAAGTGGGATATTTTCCTTATTTTTTTCTTTAACAATTCTGTGATTTAGATCACTTTTTCTGACTAATGGCTCAAACTTTTAAATTTTAATTCCATTGTTTCTTCATGATTTCCAGAGAATGTGTTGACTTGCGCAACCATGTGCAGTTTGGAAATCCCCTCTTATTGTTTTGTTTTCTGGGAGTTAGAGGGCAGAAGGATGGATTAGTATTCATTATTATTCATGAACAAAGATAAAATATGGCCACACAACTTTAGCTGTAATACCCATTCAACAAGGTATACACTGAGCTCCTAAACAAAATTTAGAAATCCTCCTGAACCTCAGCGTAAGGAAAGTACCTTTTGCATTTTAAAGTAATGACCTTTTGTCTTATTTTGCTGTAGCACTGTAACCACTCTAAGTAACTTATTAGTATTAAAGTGTATTTCCAGCTTCACCTAAGGCTATTTCTGGAGGGAGCTGCCTGGTTGTCAAAATCAGAGCATTATATTCAAAGACAAATGGGAAGAGCCTGCACTTTGGAGATAGGTAAAGCTTGGGTTTGAATCCCTCAAAATAGATCTCTCTCAGCTTCATCCACTTGTGATGGGTTTCCCATCCTGGTACTCAAAGGCCTGGGACTTATCTCCCCAAATGCCCGGACAAAGACTACCAGCATAGACTAAGTTCATTTGATTTCTGGGATCTCTAGATTCTTTACTGAACCCATTTAAACATCCCATATTCAAAAGGTACAAATTTAGGATTATAAGAAGCCCAGGGAGTGTCACGTACAGCAAATGACTAGAGTTAATGATACTGTAGTATATAAGTGAAAGTTGCCAAGAGAATAGATCTTAAAATTTCTCATCAAAAGAAAAAATTTGCAACCATGTGTGGTGATGAATGTTAAGTAGACTTACTGTGGTGATTATTACATTACACATACAAACATCGAATCCTTCTATTGCATAGCTGAAATTGATATGATGTTCTATGTCAATTACATTTTAATTTTCTAAAATCCCATATTCCCCAAGGTGGGGGATCACCTTAATCCTGCAGAAGGTGCTTACCTTCTCCCCGCCCCTCCGTGTCCTTCCGCCAGCCAAACACAATTCCAGCAGAGGTTCCTGGGCAAGGGTGCAGACTCCAGATTCCCATGTCACTGCTCTTGGCTGACTCCTCAGCCCCTGAGGTGCACTTTTTCCCAGGCTCTGTGGAACCCCCCCCCCAACTTCCCTGGCTCCCCAAGGCCCCAGTCCTGCCATCTTCCATGTTTCACGTACATTCTGAGTTCCAGGAACGTTATATTCCCAAGATATAGCTCTTGGCTTTCCAGTTTACCAAAAACAACTATTTTCCTGTGCCCTTGTTTCCTCACTTGGAAAAAATGTATAATACCTATCTTACCAGATAGTGAAGAGGGTCAATACGAGAAATTTGCCAAATATCTGCCTGTAATGGAGCCATGAAAAATATTAGCCCTCCTTCCAGGTTTGGTGAGTTGGCACAGCTGCCCTAATGTTCCCCAAACGCTCAGGCAGGAGTCAAGCAGGAACCCTGCTTTATGGAAGGAGAGGATTGGCCGCAGGTCCAGAGAGGGAGGGAGGCAGGTCAGTTTCCATGCAAGCCCTACATGAGCACTCTGGAAATGATGGGAACAAACAGTTCTATAAATGACATAACACAAGTACAATCAGTGAGGTAACGGGGGGGGGGGGGGGCGCCTGGGCGGCTCCGTCATTAAGCGTCTGCCTTCAGCTCAGATCATGATCCCGGAGTCCCGGGATCCAGCCCCGCATCAGGCTCTCTGCTCTGCCAGAAGCCTGCTTCTTTCTCCCTCTCTCACTTCCCCTGCCTGTGTTCCCTCTCTAGCCGTGTTTCAAATAAATAAATGAAATATTAAAAAACAAAACAAAACAAAAAAACAGCTCATTGAATTTGGCAAGCTGTTACAGGACAGGGAGGTTAACACCCTTCAAAAGCAAAGAGTTGGGCTTGAGGGGATTTTGCAACTTCTCTAATTTTTATCATCCAACTACAATCCCACACCTTTATTCCATTTTTCCATATATTTGGTTGAGTCAATTCTGGTTTGCAAGAACTTCCGCAATTCTGTACAAGTTTTCAAATTTTCTGGAATGTCAACAGACATTTTCTCTCTTTCTACAGAATACACACACACACACACACACACACACACACACACACACACACACACACTGTTGCAAAAAGAATAACACTGATATGGGCATGATGATAAGCCAGATAGGAGTGGCTGCATAGAGAATCAGACAATTCTGTGAGTTAGCAAGTATTATTGAGAACTTGCTCTGCGTCAGGCACGACCTAAATTCTGGAAATATACAATGGGTTGGGCAAGTTCCTGTTCACAGACAGCTGCCCTTCTAGCACGTGTGTTGTGGGGAGGGGGAGGCAGACAGTGTGTAGTCATACGACTGTTCTGTCAGCGGCAATTAGTGCTGTGGAGAAAGAGCAGGGTGCGGGGAGCAAGAATGCCAGGCAGATGCCCCTGCAGAGACAGGGTGAGGGAAGGCCTTGCTGACCAGGAGCTGTATAAACCAAGGTCTGGGCTAGGGGAGGAAGGGAGCCAGGCAGACTTCAGAGAAGCACAGTTTGAGAGAGGGAACAACGAAGTCCGGAGGAAAGGGCGAGAGGCCACGTGTTTGGAGAGAAGGGGGCAAGTGCCAGTGTATTGGCAATGAGTCAGGAGCACCCAGCAATGGGGGCCAAAGGCCTCAGAAGCCATGGCAAGGATTCTGAATGCTTTCTGAGAGAAGGGGAAGCCACTGGAAGGTTTCAAGCACAGAACATCTGGAAGGAGACTAATAATAAAATGTCCATGTTGAAGTAGTAGATTGGGAACATAAGATGGGGGAGCTCTGACACCCCTGTTTGGGTTGTTCCTTGTCAGGGTCCATGCAACACAAAACCATTTATCTTTTGCCTCTGAGTGGCAACACGTCCTGGGGAGAGTCCTGCTTCTGCTTCATGGCACCGCTCAGCTGAGGATGAGAAGACATTTTGAAATGGGAAGGAAGAGCTGAATTAAAAAACTATCCTTCTGTACGTTAAAATATGAAAGAAATGACAAAATCTGCAACTCAGGATCCTACATTCATTGTTTCTTGGGTTTGGAAGTTTCTTCCCAGCTAATTCCCTCTGCAACCACCACCCAGTTTGTACTTAAATGTCGCTTACTCAAGAGGCTGATCCCCAATCTCAACTAGGTCCTCTTGTGACGCTGCGACTGCACCCTGGGCTTTTCCTTCACTTTACTCCTCAGTTTGTTTGTAATTAAGAATGTGATGATTTGGTTGTTTCCTTCCCACATGTGGGAAGCTGATCTTTATTAAGTGCTCACATCCGGCCCTTCCAAGGACTGCGCTGAGGGCTGCATGAGCTAATCTTACAAGTACTGCTGTTATTCCCGCTTCAGGGGAAACCAAGGCCAAGGGAAGCCAAGTGACTTGCTCCAAACCACTTGATGAGTAGCAGACCTGGGGCTCTAACTCAAGGGGCTGACTCCAGAGCCCCTGCTCTCAAGGAACCTCTCCTCCACACATACCTGAGAGTACAGGCTAGCAGTGTGGCTGCTCTCAGGAGGTGAAGAAACATTGACTAGAAGATGTTTCTTAGGCCACATCCTCATTCGAAATTGATCTGTCTTTGAGATTTGAATTTAGAGTGCCCTTCTCCAGCCATAATTTCTAACTGGGGCCAGGCTAGTGCCAGGGACTCCAGTTGCATGGGCTGCGTGGGCCCAGACACTTCACCATGCCCACTGTGGCTCCTGTGCCATTCGTGGCCTCTTCCCAGCAGGAGACTAGGGCCATTCATCCCTCTCAGTGGGGTTCTAGATTTCTTGTCCTTCCCGGAGCCTCTAGTGTGGCAATCCCATGTTCACGCTCCTTATTCTGAAAAAAATGCCTTTGCATGGGGTAGCTATGTGACGGAGAGGTTCCTCTTCCTCTCCAAGCCTTAGTTTCCTAACATACAAACACAGGTGCCATGGGATTTTAGCAATGAGGCCACACAAGCAAAGCACTCAGAACACACAGTGAGGACCCAGTCAACGGGAGTTGTCTACGCCTCAGCTCCTTGGTTACAGAGATTTCTAGACTCTCAAAGCATCCCCCAAACTGAAGCGCTAATCATTCATGGGGAACTCAGAGCGAGCTGGCCGCCCTTTTACCTCCTCGTTGGCACATGTGAATCATCAGATGTCTATTCCTGGCTTTCTCTTCCCCTAGCTGCTTAATTCCTCCTCCGCCCTTTAGTTTTTAACGAGTGTTCTTTTATGGCCTCTTAACATAGCTTAAGCATCCCAGAAAATATTCCCTACCCTAAGATCTCTCTCCCCCCAAGCTTGCAAACAGCGGCTAGCAGGCAGCTGAGATTTACTGGAAAAAGTATGGGAGGCAGAATCTTTTATCCCACCAGACACCTGGCGAGTCACTAACCGTGCTGTCATGCTTTCTCATCTTAAATGGGGACCGGCAATTCCTCCTGACAGGGTGCCCTAAAGTGAAATGAGGTGGGGTATTTTTACGAGTTTAATAATTATACATTTGTTCTTTTGTTCATTCATCCCCCTCTTCATTCTCGATTAGCAGCTCTAGTAGAAAGTGGCCGAGTCGAACTCCCGAATCTAGAGGCAAAGGAGAAAATGTAGAGCAAGTATCTCACCTCATAAATGAAGCTAACTCATCACCCTAAAACAGGAACTTATGATCTAAGTTATCCTTTCATATGCTTCCCAGGTATAAAAACCAGTATCTTAATGGGACATGGCCAGTAATTTTAAATACTTTAACTTGGCATGAAATGATGCAGTGAGTGTTGGGTATCCAGTAATAATTTTGGAGAAAAATTAAATTTAAGAAGCAGAACTATGTCAAGAAGAAGATCCCTTTATGAGTTAAATGGAAACTTACTCCTGAGGCCAAAAGGTGGAATTTAATTCAACTCCCATGAGTTAGCAGCTTTTGACATAAAATTAAGGTCAAAAGTAGGTATATTACTCTAGGGAAACAGACCATACCAATTCATCAGAGTTTGAAGACAAGGGAATAAAATACAACATCTAATATTAGCAGCAAGTCAACATTATCCTTATTTATAGATGATATAGTTGTATACTGGAACAACCAATCAACTGAAAACTCAAAAGAAAAAAGTTTATGTGAAAAATAATCTGTAACCATAGGTTTTTGGTTTTCTTTTTACAAACAACCATTTAGAAACTGTAACATCAAATATCAAGGAATAGACTTGGTAAGAAATGCCCTACCCACTGAAGTGTAACACTCTGATGAGGGATTTAAGACTTGAATGGAGAAATAGTCCCCATTCTTGTAGCAGAACATTCAACTTTGTAAAATGTAAAGTATTCCTCAACACTGTATAGGGCAAATGCAATGCCAATACAACTCTCAGAAGACTTCAAAACTTGGGGGCAAACTTGGCAAACACTCTTATAGTTCACCTCAAAGAACGATTGAGGAGGAGAAAAAAGAGCAACAAGCATTGACCTAAGAATTAAGGAGGGCCTTGAAAGTTAAAACATGCCAGTATAAAGCTCTAACAATTAAAACAATGGATGCAGGCCCACCTGGCTGGCTTAGTCAGTAGAGCGTGAGACTGCTGATCTCAGGATTCCAAGTTCCAGACCCATGTTGGGTGTAGAGATTTCTTAAAAATAAAATCTTTAAAAAAGAAAAGAATAAAGAAAGATAGGTAGATAGAGAAATAATAGGATGTAAATACAAGACAGAGTAATGGAAGTCCCATAAGTACTGAGAATTTGGCATATGATACATATATCTAAAATCAGCCAAGAATTTAGATGATTTAGTTGTACTGGGACGGCTAATTTATCATGGAAAAGACGAGTTGGATTGTGTCCTCCAAGAAGATATAACGTTCTCACCTCTGGTACCTATGAATGTGATCTTATTTGTAAATAGTGTCTTTGCAGATCTAATCAAATTAAGATGAGGTCATACTTAGAGTGGGCTCCAATCCAATGACCAGGGTCTTTATGGAGACAAATATTTGGACACAGGGACACACAGGAATGTCATGTTAAAAGAGTCCAAGGCTGGAATGACACAGCTAGAAGTCAAGGAAAGCTGAGGGTTGCCAGTTACCACTGGAGGCTACGAATAGGCAAAGATACATACTTCCATTGTTTTAAGCCATCTGAGTTCGTGGTAATTCATTATGGCAGCTCTAGAAACCAAAGCAATAAAGCTGGATCCCTACCTTCCCGCTTGTACAACAAGAAAAAATCTGGAGGGATAAAATAATTAAATGTAGAAATGAAATAAACAATGACCCCCAAATAACACAAGAAAATGTGGGTAAAAGTTTGTATTTTCTAGGGAGTTTCTTTAAAATGGAAGGAAAAGATGAATAAATTTGACTTTATACACATTTTAAATATCTGCCAGTTAAGAGATAAGAAATTATAAAATGTGTAGCTCACGGCAGACAAAAGATACAGTCAATAAAAAAAATAGCCCCCCCCAAAGAAATGCATGAAGGACAAGATTAGGCAATCACTTAAGTATAAATCCCTAATATATAAAACATGCTCAATTTTACTAATTATAAGAAATGCAAACAGAAGTATTAAAATGGCTTACCTACACAACGGGTGGAAATTAAAATGACTGTTATCCTAAATAGCTAGGGCACAAAAACCATGTATACATGTGGCTAGAATATCTATTCTTAGCACAATCCTTTCGGAAAGCAGTAACTTGTTTATTTGAAATACTCTTCTATTTTTGCGTTTTCCTTTTCTAACTTGTTTGCTTTTGTCTTAAAGTCTCATTTTTAAAATAATTTTCATACCATGCATTCTGAAAAGGATATGTATTTTTATGGATTCATATATTAGTTTAAAAAGCCATTAAGACCTTATTCCCCAAATAAGTCAGTATACTAGTTTCACCAAAATCTCACTAGTATTTACTACTACGTTTTTTCGCCCACTAATAGAATAAAATAGCACCTCAATTCTAATTCGTACTTTTAAGTGAAGAGAAATGTTTCTCCCTGGTTAAACTACTCATAGAAGTTATATTTTTAAAAAAATTTTTGGACAATTTGTCATTTGAACCAATTAGTTATTTGAACCTTAAAATTACTATTCTCTTAGTAATTCCTAAGATTTCCTTGTATAATAGAGAAATTAACTCTTGGCTTGCCTCTCTTTGGGACTCTCTCTTCACACCACATGCTTCCCAGGGCTCCCACCTACTCCAACAGCTCTAACCACTGTCTTTATGCTAGAGGACTCTTCAATCCTCTTATTCTCTAGAAAAATCCTCCCTTTTTTCCCTCCCCAAACAGCTTGGAACAGTGTTCTGTACACAGGGCTAAATATTAAAATACAGACATAAAAGGACCATTTTTAAAGATTATGTTGCTTTTAGGATGGTTTTAAGGATTAGATATAGATAATTAGAAAGTAATGCTATAGTCTTAATGCATGGAAACAAGCAAGTGGATAAGAAATACTAGGCTAACTGCCTGAGTGCTTGAGTAAATGAGTATAAAAATGAATTTTTTTAAAATTCATTTATTTACAAGTCTCCAAATGTAATGTCCCATAAAAAATATATACATTTCTATTTACATATCCTTTATTAAGTCCATTGATTTGAATTAGATTTTAAATTCAATTTTGGGACGCTTTCAGGATTTCCTCTAAAAGTGAGCATTTAAAAATACTATATATATAAAAAAAATACTATATACAGAGGGCCGTCTGGGTGGCTCAGTCAGTTAAGCATCCAAGTCTTGATTTCAGCTTATGTTATGGCTTCAGAGTCATGAGATCAAGCCCCGCATCAGATTGTGTGTTGGGTGTGGAGCCTGCTTAAGATTCTCTCTCGCTCTACCTTTGTCTCTCATCACCCCTACTCACACTCTCATGCTCTATTAAAAAATACACACACTCACACACGCGTGCGCGTGCACTATATACAGAGACTTCCAAAAACAAATACCATGCTGAGGCAGAGAAAAGGAAAAAAAATATCTATTCTAGGTCTTGGAAGTGATTAGAAAGGACCCTGGGGTATCTCACCTATTATCACAGGAAGAAGGGTTCTTAAGAATTTTCATTAACAGGCCACCTAGATGGAAAATTCCAAATGTGACAGTGGTATTTTTTCAAAGCCCATGTAGTTTTCAGACCACATAGAACAGTGCCAAAGAGGCTCTTGGCACTTTATGTAAACCCACTTTATGTAAACTCTTCTTTGGTTAATATCGACAAAGACAAAATTTCTGAAAGAGCGATCCTCTCATGAAATCAAAGCGGAAAACCTGTTTGGGAAAAGCCGATCTTTCAAAGTTGGCACATCTTCGCTGACCTTAGGAAAACTCTTTGGAATCTGCTGTCAGTCTATAACCAATCAAGGATTCCTTACCACCTTCGTCCACAAGCAGATCCACTAACACATGTGGCTTGTCATAACCAAAGGAGGTGGTAGTGTTTCTTAGCACTACGGACTCCTGTCCTTCAGTCTTTATTTCAGTTTTATTATTTGGGGGAAATTCTGAGTCAGATAAGAAGCTGTCGGATTCCATAACGCCACTATCAGAACCATTTCTGGAGTGATAGGAGTTTAAGGTGACGAGACAGGGTTCAGACTGGTTACTATCTGTATGGACAGAATTCTCTTTCATTCCTGGGGTCAGAGGGCTACCAGGAGCCATGTCAGAAGTTTTTTCTTCAGTGGTCACCACTTCTATTTCACTGGAAACATCTTCTCGGTGCTCTGTTTTTCCTAAGCTGTCTTCAGTGGGTGAACCTACAATTGTGGCTGGAGACAACTGCTCTTCCCACACCATCTTCTCATTTTCTGGGACAACTGGTTGGTAGGTGATGGGTGATATACATTTTGATTCAGATTTCGTCTCTGAAGAGGCATTTCTTACCACAGACAGCTAAGAGAGAGAAACCAGTGATTAAAAATAATAAATTGTTAAACTTAAGTGCATATCCTTAAAGGGTAATAGGCAATGAAATACACCACTAAATGGCAGATTTACAGTAACAATGTAATAGCATCTGGTGGTAATAAAAATATACCATATTAAGAGCAAGTTTTTTTAGAATTTGTAACAAGTCATCCATCATCTAACCCATAAGTGTTGCTTTTTTCCCATTATCTCCACGTGTATGCACGTCACATTTGTAATGGGAGTATACCTACTTATAAAATATTTTCACCACTCGCCTTCATAATTATAATTTTTATATTAGAATTTTCACTGCCTCATATAATTTTATACTGATGATTAAAATAATTTCCCTAATAGTGCACATTGAAGTGTTTCCAATTTTTACTATTTCTAGAACATGTTGAAGTGAGTATCTTCACACATCTTTTCATTTGTGAAATTTTTTGTTTTCTTTTTTTAAGAATAAATTCTTAAAAGTAGTAGATTACTAAGTCAAAGCTGTGGCACTGTTTAGGCACTACTACACTCTATCCCTATTACATGCCTACCTTCCCAAAGGGCTATATTACTTTTACCAGCATATACCAGTTTTACTACTACTGGTACTACTGGGTGTTCAGGTTCATTTTTCCTTCTCTAGTGGGTATAAAGTTGTGGAATGCAAGGTTGGTTTGTGCTTACTTACTCACTTATCCTTAATTAGTAAGGACAAATACTAAAATTCATACATGAATCATCTACTACCGATAGTTCTTACTCAGTTTACATAAACGTAGTGTTTTCAAAACAAATTGAAATGTGTCCTTTACATGTTACAGATATTATTCCTGTCCTATTTAATTCAAATAATTACCATTCTGTTAGCTGTAAATGTTCATCATACAAAGGATTTTAAATGTTAGACATTAAAAGGTCAAACTTCTGGGGTGCTTGGGTGACTCAGTTAAGCATCCAACTCTTGATTTTGGCTCAGGTCATGATCTTGGTGTCCTGGGACTGAGCCCAGCATCGGGCTCCACATTCAGTGGGGAATCTGCTTGAGGATTTCTCTCCCTCTCCCCCTTTCCTGCTCATGCTGTCTTCCTCTCAAATAAATAAATTTAAAAAAAATAAATAAATCTTTTTTTTTTTTTTTTTTTTTAAAAACATCAAACTTCTGGTCTCACTTATGGCCACATTTCCTTCTACACTCGAACCATCATGGTGTTTCTGTATTTTAGGATTTTCAAAAGTCACACTTTCTTAATGCTGGGCTTTAGCACAGAATGTCCCTTAGTCCCTCGATAGGCTCCTGGCTGTCCTGTCAAGATGCTCCAATATCACTGCCTCTGGAAGGGCCACAATGAAGCCCCACCCTTCAAACATGGACAAAGCCCTCACTGGCATGGATGAAAAGCTCTATGTTTGAACATCGTATACTTATTGACTCTGATCTTCTCCCACTAAACTTTTAAGCTCCTTAACAGACTTATTCAATTGTGTTCTTGTTCTGTGCATAAAAAGTAGATGATGTGTCTTAAAAATTATGTGGGTTTGGATGTGCGGTAGATCGAGTGATTTATGACAGGTAAAATGCTGCTGAACATCATTCTACTTCAAAAAAATTAAGGAAATTATCAAATTGGCCCAAATAAATGCTTTAGTGTATATAAGTAAAGAAAAATATTTAAATATGTTACCAAGGACTTGGGTAACATGATGCTTTCCCTCCTACATGGATTCATCTTCTTAGCGTAACAATATACAAATACCAGAATAAATACTAGAAAAAGTAGGAGAACAGCAACAACTGGAATCCAAGCAGAGTCTAAAAAAAAGGGAAAAAATAGCAAGTTAGAATTAAGATGGGATACTGCTATATCCATAAAATAGTTATAAAGTCTTAGTGCTGTTAATAGATTTGCCCACTGGGTAATTAAAATGGTCAGAGTTGTAAAGAATGCTTGCCACAGAAATCGGGCAAGATGAAAAAAGTTTAGGTGCACCTGTTCTAAATACCGAAAGGGTTCTTCCCAGCTCTGCAATTCTCTACCTTCTGCACCTATACCTCCATGATACGAAGTGGCTAACACAGACTTTCATAACAATTTCCTTAAAGCTCCCAACATGGAGTGTTTCCAGAGTTATACTTTTCTCTCCATTAAAAAGGCAAAATAAAATTAAAAAAAAAATCCATCCCTCAGAAATAAATTCTGACAATGTCTATAACTCTTAAAATAATTTAATCCCAGTCCTCAAAATTTTGTTCCATTTTATATTTACTTCAAGATCAAAAATACTCATAAAGATATCCAGGCATACACACAGCACACACAGACAGGAAAGCTGCAGGAATTAGGTGCCCTTAAAAGCAAACCAGAGATAACTTAAAATGGGAAAGATCTGTTTCAGAGCACATACATTTATAATCACTACTGTGTGATTATTATTAAAAAATGCTGCTTTTGGAGTGCCTGGGTGGCTCAGTGGTTAAGCCTCTGCCTTCAGCTCAGGTCATGATCCCAGAGTCCTGGGAACAAGCCCGCATCCAGCTTGGTGGGAAGCCTACTTCTCCCTCTCTCACTCCTGCTGCTTGTGTTCCCTCTCTGGCTGTGTTTCTCTCTGTCAAATAAATAAAATCTTTAAAAAAAAATTGCTGCTTTTTATTTTCAAAGCATAATCTTCAATATTCCATTTTTGCAGTCCTCTCTTCCAAATTAACACTACATATCATGGTAGTGTTTAGCCCCGTTACTGGCATTTCATTACCTTTTATTTCTATTCCAAAGTTACTTTTTGGAATAGTCATTCTAGAAAGGACTAAATGAACGCGTATATAACACCTGTTACAGGGTGTGGAGAAAAAATGAAGTTACTACAACAGTAAAGATAAAATCACTTCCTACCTAAGGGCAGCACTGTGATGTGAAACAGGGCACAGGGAGGCAGGGAATGCTGCTCACAGTGCTGCCACCATGTGGCCACAAGACCAGCCCAGTTTGTAATTCAGACTTGGGGGGGGGGGGGCATTTGCATCATTTCAAATTTGTGTATTAATTAGAATTTTATTTTTTCAAAATAACGCAACAGCAAGTTGGCATAAAATGCACCACATCGTTTTAAGTCATATACTATTTGAAGCCCTCATTATTACAGCCTAAAAAAGTTATTAAATTTCAGGCATTTGGTCTAATTCTTCAGTTTAGGTTCCTGTTCTTCAAGAAGATTATTTGTAGGGATGTCTGGGTAGCTCAGTCGACAAAGCGTCTGCCTTCAGCTCAGGTCATGATCCCTACACAGTGGGGAGCCTGCTTCTCCCCCCTGCTTGCACATGCTCTCTCTCTCGGACAAATAACTAAGTAAAATCTTAAAAAAACACAAACAAAACAAAACAGAAGATATCTGAATCATAAAATTTTGGGAGGCGTCTGGGTGGTCCAGTTGGGTAAGCACCCCACTCTTGGTTTTAGCTCAGGTCTTGATCTCAGGGTTGTGAGACAAAGTCCCACTTCAGGCTCCATGGTCAGCATGGAGTCTGCTTGAGATTCTCTCTCCCTGTCCCTCTATCCCTCCCATTCATGCTCTCATCTCGCTCTCTAAAATAAATAAATAAATCTTCAAAATAAACGAAAATAAAATATATTCTAAAAACAGCCTATTAGAAAAAATATATATAGTTATCAAAGCATGCTATCACAGAGAAAATCATAAGTAATCTAAAAGTCCCACATTGGAGAACATTAAATAGAATACAAATTCTATACAATGAAACAGTCTACAGAGATAAAAAAACATTTGGATGACAAAACTAGAGAAAATTTTGTTTTCTTCTGGCTTTTTATATTTTATAAATTATCTACAATGAACATTTAAATTTCGTTAAGTGCAGAGAACAGGTCAAATTTTTGTTAAGGTGCCTGCCACCTGAAAATATCAGTTCTAAAGTTCTATCACACGTATGCCCTCCCCACCACGCACACACACAAAGAAAAGATAATGAAATAAAATTATTTTTAAGTGCTATAAAAATGACCCATAACCTATTTTTAAGTGTTATAAAAATGACCCATAACCTATCAACATTTATTTTCGGATACTAATTTCCAGTGTTTGTCCAGTTCACATCACACATGCCAACGAATGTTTCTGCTATTTAGTGTTTAAACTTATCACCCCAATAGAGAACATTTGAATGGATAACATCTTGCTATATGGAAATAATAAGTTGCTTTATATCACTATGTGTAATCCTGAAATGCAGACACTTGTGCATGGCGTTTAAGGTATTACGTTTTCTTTCTTTCCTGGGTCAAAAGGTCATCACACAGTTTTCCAAATTGGCTGTTTTAGATCTCCTAATGCCTGAGAAATGAGCTTACGTTCACTTTTGGACTTCTTTGAGAAATGGAACCACTGAATATTTCTTAAAGAACAGAGATTTACTGAAACTGCCTCTTTTCAATTACCCTATTTCTGTTATCCTTCCTTGTATTTAGGAAAAAACAGCAGAAACTTGCCTTCCATGCGGTCATCATCAGAAGTGGTAATACAAAGTTCATCAGACATCTCAGTTTTAACAGGCCAATCTTTTGATAACCCTTCTGCAGAAATACAGTAGACAGAACTCAGAGAGGACACGGGGATAACGAGGCGGCACTGCGTCTCATTGCAATCATCTTCGTACCCTACTTCCATACGATATGGGCTCTGTATGGGGAAGACAACAACAATGAAAATGCATGCCTTCTTTTATTCTGCAAAAATAAAACCAGACCTAAAAAAGCACCACATTTATCCTGATCAAACACGTGAAGGAAACCTATATGGTCAAAGTTGAACATATCCGCAAACAGTGTTGATATCAAATAGAGAGTCAATTTGTTATTTCAACACAGTGTTATGCTATGTATCCATTAAAATAAGCTTTGTAGGGATTACAAATTTAAAAAGCCAAACAGCAGGGATGTTTACTGTTATTTGTTAAAGCAACCAGTGGTCATTAGTCTTGTTCTACTGGTTTCTAATAGAAACTTAGCTGACGAGAGATAAAAGCACCCATGGGAAGAACACGGAAGGGATTTTCCTGAGGCTGTGGCATCTCCTAGCAGAAGTACACAGAAGGGATGGAGGCAGTCTCTGACAGTTTGTCATTTGTCCAACCAGCCAGAGGACATGCATGCCCTGTACCAGGGAGTACCTGAACACATGAAGGTAGGACAGTGGTGCTGGACCTCAGACAACGTCCCCCAGAGCAGAAAGAAAAGTGAGCCACGAGTCCTACCAGGGGACTACTACATGGAACCAGGAATGATCAAACCACAGAGGCGCAAACACTATGGCATCAGAAGAGAATTCAAAGGGGAGATGAAATGCCAGCTCAATATTGAAGAGTGAGCAGAAATGTGCCCAAGCTGAGAAGGTGGAGAGGGCATTCTGAGAAACAGCACAGTACCTGCAGGGGATGAAGAACCAAGAGCAGTTTACCACAGCACAAATAAAACTTAGATTGGAAAAAAAACAGGGAGACAGGAAGGTGGAAAGGATACGAACGGCCAAATCATGAAGGCCTGATTAGCTATGCCCAGAAAGGGAATTTAGATATGATTTGTAGCTCATAGGGATTTCAGAAGGGATTTTAAGGAGTGAAGGAGGAAGATTAGATGAGCACTTCAGAAGGACAACTCTGCTAAGCATCCAGAGAGATGTTTTAAAATCTAAGTCAGATGTCGCTCTTCCTGCTAAGATCCTTCCAAAGATATAATGCCTTCATCAGCACAATGTCAAATCTTTCCAGTACCCCAAGAAATGTGGCCCTGGTGACCTCTGACCTCACTCTGCCTAGTGTGCTTCTGCCAGATTCTTTGCCTGAAACACTCTCCTCATCTAGATCCATGAAAGTCACCCCCTGGCATCCTCCAGACCTGGGTCCAGTGACACATTCCTTGCTCTAGGCACCCTACTGAAGATCACTACTTTAGAACAAACGAAAGAGCACGTTAATTGATTTAACTACACCAAGCCTGCTGCCCAGCCCCCTCCCTGCTCTGGTTTTCTCCAGCCCATGAAGCACTGGAGCAGGGTCTGTACTGCTCACTCTTACCCGCTGGTGCCAAGGGACACACACAGCACGCACCTGACACATACTATTAAATAAAACCATGGCAGCGCTGTGGAGAATGGATGGATTAGAATCATTCCAATCCAAGTGTGGTTCGCACACCAGCACCAGAATGTAAGTACACCCCACAGAAGAACTGCTTTCTTTTTCAAAACAAGGATTCCAATTATAGCTTCCTATTATTTTATATCACTACCCATGAAGAAGAAAAGACTAAAAAATGATCTTCATCTTACCAGTGGAGAAATAGGAATAAACAGGTTAAAAATCCTAAAATAGGGCCATGCTGTTAAACGAGGCCAAGCAAAACTTAAATGTATTCACCTGCCCAGCATTAGTGATTAACTCCAAAAGCAACTCCCTTCAACAACATTTATTTATTTGTTTCTTTTTTTACCAAAACCTATGACCCATAAGTCTTGCCTGAGTATTCATAAGCATTGTACTTTCACTACATAGAGACAACTTATGCTAGCAACAGAAAAATGGAACAGAACAAAGGAAATAGAAACACCTACCTCACTTCCATTTATTCTTAAATTCACCATGTACAAGAATATGTGACAATTATTTTCATCATATATGGGTACTGGCTCTCTTCCACTTATATTAGTTAAAGGGTGAAAAATGTCAATGATGATTTCGCTTTCCTTCTTTCTGATACCCACTGCAGGTGGTCCAATGTTCCCTGTGGTGGGAGGGAAGGGACACCAAAAAAGGAGAATCAGTACTGCCCCGGAGCTTTAGGGTACGTTCCACAAAACTGACAAAATCAATTAACGTACTCTTTCATTTGTTCTAAAGTAGAACCATGTTTAAACCATTCCACAAAGATCTAAAGACATTCTAGATGTCCTTAATAAAGAAATATTAAATTAATCTCAAGCAGGACATATTTTTAGCTAATCGAAACTCTTCTTTAACAGCTTAAATTCACTTCTAGTACTAAAGGTAAATAGTAGGGTCGTGAATCCTGTCAAAAAACCTTGACATGACAGAAGCTCTAGTTATTTTTCCTTTTTTGTGCATCCACATATTAAAAAGAAAACCTACTCTCTAAAAAATGTTTCAGAAAAGGCACTTCAGTTACCTTTGAACAGTCACTAAAACTCTTTGTACCACCAATACTGATGGATGACTGGCATGAAGGCTCTTAGGAAAGTTTGATAAATACACTGAATTTTTATGGTGAGAATCAAAACTACATATTCATTCAACAAATACTTATTATGTGTCACTGATGCTTAAGACTTTGTTGGTGAACCATTTACCTATTCTTCATGCATTCACTGCACATATGTGCCAGGCAGGTCTATTTTCATTTGCTAATTTATCCTCGGGGCCTGGCACACTGTCAAGCACACAGTATGCCCCTGAGAAATCTATATGGGGAAAATCTGACATACATATGGTGCAGTTAACTGATGACAAAGCCAGGGACTCTGGGGCATAGAACTATTTCCAGGGCAAGTAGAGGAAGGGCCTGAAAGTAGACACAATCCGAAGAGCAGGAGCAGAAGCAAGGCTGTGGAGGAGGAAACCACGTATGGAGGCTGAACAAGGAAGGGAGAGAGGGTAGAGGGTGGACAGAAGGGCACAAGGCCTAGAACATGAGGGAGGAGTCAAGGGACTAATCACTTCTTTACCCACACGTGAGGCTATAAGAGCTCAGGCAGGATTTCAGTAAGAGAAGAACAGGCAATGAAGACTTCGGAGCCTGAGGTGATAACTAAGATAGGTATACGGTAGGAATGTGCTGCTGGCAGGACAGAGGGCTAAAAAAATCACTGGGGTTAAGGAGATTATAGAAATCTAAAATTTGTTAATGTATTAAGCTGGTATATAAAATTCCCAGAGGCCCTGGGGATGAGGCAGAGGGTGGAAGAGGGAGGGCTGTGCTCAGTGCATGTTACTCAGCAGGGAGTGATGGAGCCGGCGAGAGGGGAGGGCAAGTGAAAGGCCAGCACAGAGGCCCCCTGGGCAGCACAGATCCGCCTGCGCTTGCGCTTATAGGGAGTGGGACTGTAATGGTTTAGAAGGGACAAAGTGATGGGCACCTCAGAGCTCTATTCTGCGGGGCTTGAGGAAAGAAGACACAGACTCCCTAAATTCTTCCAATGGTTTCTTGGGCATTGTGATAAATTTCAGTAAGTGCTAATAAAAGCAAATACATATAGAAGACTTTTGTAAGTATTTTCAAACTTAAAATTTCAAATTTAAAAGTTCTACTCACCTTGTTTACATAAAATAAATTCTTTTGACTCTACATAGGCTGACTCTTTTTGTCCAAGCCGAGCTTTAATTCTGGCCCAGAGAGAAAGTGATGGATCATCAATCACAGAAAAGATATTACAATAATGCTGAGAGGTATTGCAGGCATCAATCCATATTGCTTCCCTAAAATGAAGAGGAACAAAGAAGCACAACAGTAACTTTTACTGTTAGTATATAAACTTGAATCATCTCTATCTCTGCTTTGCTTTTCATTTACAGCATGGGGCTGGCAGAAAGACCAGTCAGCGGGAGAGGCCAGACAAAGTAAGCCTTACTCTAGTTGGAAGCACTATAAATCCCTTTGCAATAAATAGGCTCAATTCAAAATACAACACTTGAACAAAGTACATTCCACATATAATTCTTAAAAATCTAATCTTTAAATAACTCAATTCTATTAACATAAATAATCATTACTTGACTGCAGAATCTAACACATTGCAAAGACTCCTGACACTTGTCAGAAACTTTGACACATTTATCTTTCTATGCAAAATATTCACCATGGAAAGAGGACATCATTTTTTTTTTTAAGATTTGTTATGAGAGAGAGAGTAGTGGGGATAGGAACAGTGGAAAAAGGACAAGCAAACTCCATGCTGAGCACAGAGCCCAATGCGGAACTCAGTTCCAGGACCCTGAGACCACGACCTGAGCTGAAATCGAGAGTCAGATGCCCAACCAAATGAGCCATCCAGTTGACAGCCTGACATCATTACTTTAATACAGAACTGTAAGCTTTATTAGTAATGTCTTTAAGAAAATCTCTAATTCCTGGGGCACCTGGGTGGCTCAGTTGATTCAGTATCTGACTCTTGATCTGGGTGCAGGTCATGATCTTAGGGTCCTGGGACTGAGTTCCGTGTCAGGCTCCCCCGCTCAGTCAGGAGTCTACTGGAGGATTCTCTTTCTCTCTCTCCCTCCTCTGCCCTCTCCTTACCCCAGCAAATACAATGCACACTCTCTCTCAAATAAATAAATCTTTTTAAAAGGTCTTGAAAATTAGTGATATTCCTCTACTTCAATTTTGACTAGAAGAACTAAGAGGCAGGAAGTACTTTGAAAATAACCAATTTGCATCCTTAGGACTTCTGGAAATCTATAAGCAGTTTAAGAAGTTCTGCCACATGGAAAAGAAAGATGATGGGAAAAAATACAGAGTTATAGAAAGTACAGAGACCTAGACAAAAACAGAATAAAAAAGATAAAAGAGTAACACTTACCCATAGTTCTTTACCTGTACAGTAAAAACAGGGGTCTGTGGCATGGTTGGGTAGTCCCAATATAGGACAGTATTAAAATTATAGGCCTCAATTTTAATATTGGTTGGTATAGGCACTGTAAGAGATTCAAAAGTAAAATGGACAATTTTAAGAAACTAACATTAACATCAGAAAACTTTTTAAGGAGCTATGTTAGCCAAATATGTATTTTGAAGAATTCACAGAATAATAATATAATTATTTAAATTGAGATTTATAGAAATTAATTTTATTGGAAAATACATAGCGTTCTAATTCATTTTAAATTCCTGAGACAACACTGTGGTATGAGGGAAATACAAATA
The DNA here is from genome assembly GCA_004023965.1 of Spilogale gracilis. NCBI lineage: Eukaryota > Metazoa > Chordata > Mammalia > Carnivora > Mephitidae > Spilogale > Spilogale gracilis. The sequence goes on along the minus strand of PITA01000837.1, from coordinate 133,385 downwards.
TAGTAGAGGCAATAAATCTCTTACTATGTTTTAGGAGTTTTTATAGATAAATTCACTGCCTGTTGTAATAATAATCCTCAATTCATTTAATAACTAGAATTTCCTATATTTAATACCACAGATTGCCTTCCAAGGCTACAGAACTGGCTACCCCATGGATGGTCAATTTCATTCTAAAATACCCTGTAGGCTCACAGCCCTTTGCCTGGTATCATCACACACCTTCGCACCTTTTTGTAACACCAAAATAGAAGCCTAACTTGCCTCCAGGAGCTACCCACCTTGTCAGTTTCATTAACATTTTGCTCTCTGGGGTCTGCAGGGCTTTTTACAAAACACACTCAATATCGCCACCTTTGCTCTTTTAAACCATTTCCAAAAACATCTACTGAGACACATGGGAGAATAGGCAGAAGCCACTTTAACATCTTGTAACTGGTTATTAAAGTAACCATGTATTCCCCTGTTCAGGGTAAAAGGCTGTTGTCCACTATCCCCTGGAAAACAATCACACACATTACATACATCTCCCTTTCTCCTTTTCTCTTTCTCTCCCTCCTTTCTGTCCCCTCCATTTTTAAGATTATTCAATTTTAAGATTATTCCATTTCATTGACCTCAATTTTAAGACCATTCAATTCTATCTGAAAACCATTACACATAATTTACAATTACAATTACACTTAATGAATGAAGGGCAATGTGGTCAGGTATAGTTGCTTCCAAACATATATCATCAGCCTCAAAAACTCTGAGAGAGCCAAAAGTTTATTTATTTTTTTAAAGTTCCCCAGCACAGGGCGCCTGGGTGGTTCAGCTGGTTAGGTAGCCGGCTCCTGATTTGGTGAGGTCATGATCTCAGGGGCCTGGGACAGAGCCCGTCAATGGGCTCTGCGCTCAGCAGGGAGTCTGCTTGAGATTCTCTCTCCCTCTGCACTTCTTTCTAGTGCTCTCTCACTCTCAAATAAATGAATATTTAAAAAAATATAAAAGTAAAAAATAAAAGTTCCTCAGCTGATAATGCTGATTACTGGGGTTATATGAACTGGACTACTCTAAAAGAAAAATATTCCCTAGGTTGGACATTAAGAAATGTGGGTTCTTTCCTGGCTATATGACTAGCCACTTTGATTTCCTAATTTGATAAGTGAGGTGTTAATTTCAAATACATAAGGTTATTTTGTTACTGTTGAAGGAAACACCTACTGTATTTTGTCACAAAGCAAAAATTCCAATATTCAAGCCCAAACTGGTACATTGCTTTAATTTATAATTATTTAACACTTGTATTATCTTTTTAAGGCAGAACACAGATCCAGAATTACTTAGGTAAAATATATGGACTTGTGGACAATTAAATTCTACTAGTAGCCCTTTTCCTCACTTTTCCAGTTACTTTCTTCCTTTGTATCAGTGGTTTTCAACAGGAGGTGGTTTGTGCCTCTCACGGGACATTTGGGACTGTGGAGACATTTTTGGTTCTCACAACTGGGTGGAAGTGGTAGGGGGCTAAGTAGTCTATAAATGCCTAGGATGGCTCTCCACATTTTGGCAGTCCAACGTGCCAATAGCACTAAAGCTGAGGAACCCCGCTTCATATGCTCATAACTTTAGGAATGTTTTATTATCATTTAGGAGGAAAAACTAACTTAAAAACAGAATTTTTTTGATAAACCAATATATTTCACGGCTTCCCCACAATGAATAGCTTTGGTTACTGCCCAAATGCCTAACTTCTATAACCACCTACCAAAGGAACTGGATGATTTGTACCAAAAGGTTGAGATTACGAAGCTGGGAGGATGTCTCACAGATTCAAACACTACATGCTTATAATGTGCTCTTTCTGCAGCCAGAGATCAGACACCTACAAGTTTTACATTTATTCTTCCTGAAATAGCTGATGGTACCTAGCATCTTTGGTTCTCTAAGCAATTTCCTTGCAGGTGAGCCAGAAAGTACTGGTCTTGGCAGGTTTAGCCCTGATTCTTCTCTTTTGGTTTTGGTAGAGCTCCCACGGTCTTACTTTAGCAGGGTGTATTGAGGCTTACTTTTTCTAGGTTTCTTTAGATATGTTTTCATGGGTTTGCACCTCAACTTCATGAAACAACCTAGTCTCAGTTTATAGTCTGTGAGGAAGAAACACAAGGCACCTTTTCTCCTCAATTCCCCAGGTTCAAGTCAACATTAGTATCAAGTAACATTCACGCAGGGGTACCTGGGTGGCTCAGTCAGTTAAGCGTCTGCCTTTGGCTCAGGTCTTGATCCCAAGGTCGTGGGATCATTTCCCATGCCCCCCTGCCCTATCCCCTGTTCATGTTTGCTTGTACATGTATGCTCTCTCTCTCAAATAAAGTCTTTTTAGATAAACATTATCTTCCACCAGATAAGAGAGCAATCTGATGCTCAGAAAACTCACAATGAATGTGAACGTCTCTCAAAAGCCATCTCTTAACTTCAGCATCTTTTGCTTCTCTGGAGGCTAAGAATTTTTAAACCTTCTGGTCCTGGTTCCTTTTTGTTAAATGGTCCTTCTCTTGGTTACTCCAGTTCAGGTCATGATCCCAGCGTCCAGGGATCTAGCCCTGCATCGGGCTCCCTGCTCAGTGGGGAGACCACCTCTCCTACTCCCTCTACCTGCTATTCTTCCTGCTTGTGCACTCTCTCTAAT
>PITA01000837.1:0-130614 GCA_004023965.1 Spilogale gracilis | reverse complement strand
TTTTTCAGCGGCTTTTAAATGTCTTTAAAAAAAAAAAAAAATTCCTAACAGGATTGACTTTTTAAATAAATAAATATATAAAATCTTTAAAAATAAATAAATAAACAAATTAAAAAGATATATATAGAGAGACAGAGAGAGACACACACACTCTGGCTGAGATCCCCATATTTGAGGAAAAGGCATAGAGAATATTAAATAAAATACACTAACATTCAAGAGGTTACTGAATCACGGTTATAAAACCACAAAGTAGACCTGCACATTAGATTAGTTTTTAGGGTGTTTCCTTTAATGAGGTTTCTCATAATTTAAAGTTTGACCCGGTTAGACTAGAACTAGGGCTTAAATCACAGCTTTCAAAGCAATCAAGACAGGTCGTGGGAGGAGAAGGTTTCAATGGATATTAACAGACTGTACCATTCTGTTAAAGGAGAAACTTTGAATACATACACCAAAGGATGTAACCTGTGGTTTTAATGCTACCAGAAGAGAAACCATGTGGTTATTCCACATCCGCCTTTGTCAGTATTTGCCAAACTCGCATGATAGACAGTAGTTTTCTATTGTTTTAGAATTTGGTGACCTGAAGTTTAAATTGTTTTATATTCAAATGAAAATAATTAAGGTTTACAGCAAAGTTCTATTCAAAATAAATTTACCGTATGTCAATAAAAATGTATGTAGAAATAGCAAGAAAGGACTATCTGTGGAGTTTAAGAAAAGCTCCTACTGGAGTATCAACAAATAAAATAATCTTACAGATTTCTTCATCTCTTGAAAATGATACAGATTGTTTTCTGTAACTCATGTTGTTCTGGACATGAGTTCCCTTATTTGGTGCATGCTACCTAAAATAAACATTCACTGTTTTCAAATCTGCTTCTCAGAATGTCTCTAGAACACAGCTGAGGCTTTAACAAAACCAAACACAGTAAAGAACAATCAGTTTTTTATAACAACTAAAATGCAGCAGGGGGGAAAAGAAGAATTTTGGTTACAACCGTTTCCTCTTGATAAACCGGGACACACAGGATGTGAAAAAAAGAGCAAGGAAGAGGACAGAAAAACTGATGAAGAACAGTATGTGAGGTGAGGAAGCAGTGCCACAAGACAGGGCAATGGGGATGTTGCAAAAGACCAGAAAATTGGGGCACCTGGGTGGCTCAGTTGGTTAAGCGACTGCCTTCGGCTCAGGTCATGATCCTGGAGACCCAGGATCGAGCCCCACATCGGGCTCTCTCCTCAGCCAGAGGCCTGCTTCTCCCTCTCTCACTGCCCCTGCTTGTGTTCCCTCTCTGGCTGTGTTTCTCTCTGTCAAATAAATAAATAAAATCTTAAAAAAAAAAAAAAAAAAGACCAGAAAACCTCAGCCAGAAAGAAGAGCTCTGTTCTAACTGCTGGGGAAGCAGGGAACTACGGACATCTCCAGATTTCCTCAGCATGGATGATGACCGGAGTATGGGCTGCTGCATGTCCTCTATCCCATAACCACCAAAGGCATCCGTGCCTCTACTGAAAAAGGGACAGCCACAGAAGTTCTTCCCCAATTTTAACAAAATTGCCTACAAAGACTGGATAAAAGATGGGTATATCTACCACAGAGTAGAGTTCAGGGGTCTGGAGACCCTATCTGCCAATCTGCTTGCCTACCTCTCTATGGGAAGGGCAAGCTGAGAAGCATAAGACATTAACAATAAAGAGGCCAGCAATAAAATTGTTTTGGGGGATTCTAAGTCATCTTACACTACGGCTCAAAAACAAATGCTCCAAATTGAAGCATCCAGACCCTTTTGTGAATAAACAACTCAGAGAAAGTCTCTAACACCTTCCCCCTAGTGAAAGATGAAGGTAAGGCCATGGGTGTTTTTACAGAGTTTTCTTCTTTCATTGCCAACTGAGAAATGGCATGAGAAATCCAGGGAGAAAAGAAGAGAAATATCAAACCAAGACTTCTGCAATTTTTTTTCCCCAAATGTATTTATGATCACAATCTATACCTCCTGAATGGTTTTATAGTGTTGATAAAAGAGCTATTTTTCTTAAAGCCCTTCCAAATTTTTCTCTTAGCAAGCAGTAGTGTCTTCCAGATTTAAGATGAATAAAGACATTTTGAGAATTCTTGCACGTTTCAAATGTTTATAAAAAAACTTTTTTCATTGAAACACTTCAATATTTTCAGGCCTTGAATCATTCACCACACTTTGTGAGATGATACAAAAAGTCTATTTTCTACTTCTATTATTTTCTTATACCTTTAGAAGAGATTCAGAGCAAAGGATTCAAATAATAAATTATCATAATTAATAAAATAATAAAATTATTACTCTCTATAAAATAGTTCCTTAGCTGAGTCAAAACTGTTCATATATCTGCTGTCTTCTCTTATGCCTCTTTGTCTTCAGGATCTATTCAGATTTTATCACTCACTCTCTCTCTTAAGTTGTGGAGCCCAGAATATAAAAGACATGAATGAAATATTTTCCTTCCTATTTTTTTTTAAAGAGATGGACCTATCAAACGGTGTCTTATGAGGAATTTATAATTAACTAAAATCCCCCCAGATCTTTTACTCAAACCACCAGCAAGTTAGAACTTATGCAATAAACATCTGCTTAGCCATTTTCTGACCTAAAATGCAGGATTTGTACATGTGCTCCTATTTATTCAATTTTATCTAGTTGGGTGTGCTTGGCATGCCAATAAATTCTAAATGGACCAGACCCACTTAGTCCCTGAGAGAAGTCATTTCTCAAGACTAATTCCCACCTGGACTAAGTCACTGCAAGTTGAGAAACAGGAACTGAAAACTAGTCTTTGGGGCGCCTGGGTGGCTCAGTTGGTTAAGCAACTGCCTTCGGCTCAGGTCATGATCCCGGAGACCCGGGACGAGTCCCACATCGGACTCCCTGCTTGGCAGGAAGCCTGCTTCTCCCTCTCTCACTCCCCATGCTTGTGTTCCCTCTCTCGCTGTGTTTCTCTCTGTCAAATAAATAAAATCTTTAAAAAAAAAAAAAAAAAGAAAGAAAAAAAAGAAAAACTAGTCTTTTTCAGTCTATGAAGAACAGGGAAAAGGTAGAACAAATCAGTTGCTGAACCTATTTTAAATTTCTCATGTTGATTTGGATGAGTTTTTTTTTTTTTTTAAGACAACACAATTTCTCATATACAATCATAACAATATTTTAAAATATATTTGTTAAAATAAATAACAGTGAACATTACTGAATGGTAATCATTAATATGTAAATCTTCACAAGACAAGCAACATGCTCCACGTTTTTACACGCTGTCTCAGTGAACCAACACAAACCACTCCATGAGCCCATGAGCGAGGTGATACTATTATCCGTATCTTTACCAAAGAACAAAAGCTTAGAGAAGCTATTTAAAAACTTGACAATCTATAAAGTTTTGTTGATCTTAGTTAAGAAAAGCTACATAAGGCATCATTTTTGTGATAGTTTAACAAAATAAGAAAATGACCTCCATATATTAATAGCAATTGAAAATGATTATTTTTGGATGACTTTACAAGCATCTAATTCAAGTAGTTTTGCCTGATTGACTATACCATCACAATCATATGATGACCATTGCAAAATCTGAACAATGCATTAAAGGAAATCATTTCTTTGGAATGGACATGACTGAAATGGATATCAGCATTCTGATTACTATTCATTGGGATAATCTAAAATAAATTTTAGACCCCCTTATTTAGTAGGAAAACTAAAAGTCTAGACAAGTGTATTGAAAATGCACAGAACAAAGGAGCAAGGAGTCACTAGCACTTTTGTTAACAAAATGCCGGAGTACAAAAGGCCATAGTAGAAGTTCCCTTGGAAGCAGACAGGAAATACTGCCAGAGCTGGCTTCAACTGTGTACAAACTATGTAATCACAAGGGACCCCACATTGTTCCAGGTGTTGGGAATACAAAAATGGAAGATACTGTTTCTGCCTTCAAGGATCATGATCCTATAGCCAACAATTACTAAGCGCCAGGCACTGCACTGCTGTTAACTTATCACATCTCATTTTCACAACAATCGGTATCTCCATTAATGGATGAGAAATTGAGGTACAGGGAGGTCTGCCCAATTTGTAGAGAGGTCACTGCTATTCAGTAGGGAGCCTGGCAGTTGGGCTCAAGTCCAAGTTCTTACCCACTCTGCAGACTGTCCTTACCTACAGCAAGTTAGTCATCTACAAGGGCAATGAAGGTACATTGTGATAAGAGCCTGGACTTTTTGCACAGGCTTCTGGAAATTAAGGTGGGGGCACCTGGCTTGGGAGGTACACTGTCTAAACTCAGAAGGGCATGGCACATAGTTTAATGCTCTACCTAAATTAGGAACCTGAGCTATCCTCTTCTGACATTCAATCACTAACTCCTCCTGATTCAGCTTTTAAAGGTTCTTCAAACTGTCCTCTCTTCTGCATTTACCCTGCCATTTTCATTGACTCATCCCAACTTAAGCAGGGGCCTAACTGGCCTCCTTCCTTTGAGTCTATCCCCAAATAACTGTGTAAAAAATGAGATGTGATAACTGTATAAGATAAACAAGCTTTCTAAATAGCCTAAGTGATCCCGCATAAAATCATTTCTCTTCTTCAAATAATCCAGTGACCACCCACCAACTAGAGCAAGGTATAGTGAGCATATTTACTTTGTTGGCCTAGCACCTGTATCTCCTTCAGGAATACTTCTCTTCTTGAAACTCCCCTACAGCCACCCCCTGCAACATGGTCCTTCCCCTACAAGCTGGTGCCTGACACAAGCCAGCAAATCAGAGCCTTCTCCCGGGATTTTGTTAGGATGGTAGCAGCTGCAAGATGCAAAGCCCAAAAGCTGTCCACATCTATGATTCCTGCCAAGTAGGAAAAGCTGTCCACACCCAGAGTCGGTAATAAGAAATAGTCTTTGCACAATTTAGTGACTGGTTCAGCTTTCTCAAGCCCAAGGGGCATCTCTACCTTTCTAACTGTTGGATTCTCTAAGTCAATAAATCCCCCAATTTGCCTGAGTTAGCCAATGCTATGTCGTGATCCTTTGTTGTGTTACACATGACAAGGCACTTCATTTACTGGGTTCCTACCTCTCTACCTATCTTATCTCCCCTTATACCCTCACACACACATTCTACAATGAAACTTTTAGTATTCCATTAATTCAACGTGCTGTTTTACACCTCTCCCTCTACACAGACAAGTCTCTTTGTACCTCCAGGTCCAACACTGGAGTTATCATCTTTCCCTGTGAAGTCCTTCCTCGTTCCCCTGGTCTTACCCACGTACCTCTATCTTGCTTTCCCAGTAACCTGTGCAAAAGTCCAGGCTCTTATCACAATGCACCCTCATTGCCCTTGTAGATGACTAACTTGCTGTAGGTAAGGACAGTCTGCAGAGTGGGTAAGAACTTGGACTTGAGCCCAACTGCCAGGCTCCCTACTGAGTAGCAGTGACCTCTCTACAAACTGGGCAGACCTCCCTGTGCCCCGATTTCTTATCCATAAATGGAGATACCGATACCACCTACTTTATATGGTCGTTGTAAAAATGAGATGTCAGTTAACAACGGTGCCTAGCGCTTAGTAACTGTTGGCTATAGAATCATGATCCTTGAAAGCAGAAACTGAGTAACTCCCATTTTTGTATTCTCAACATCTGGAACAATGTCTGTCCCAAGGAATGACTAATTATTTTATTTCGATCCCTAGTAATGGCTAATTATTTGTTTTCCTGCCTCTTAAAAGAGCAAGCCAAAGGACAGGAGGAAATGAATGCAGCCTGCCTAACTGGAGCTCTTAGACGAAGTCATAATACAGAGGTTCGGACCCAGATTTTGCCAAGGGTGCAGAAGGCGGGGCCTCTGGTAACTGCAAACTGCGGATTCTGAGCAGGCACTCAAGATTTGAGGGGTTTCCTATGATTTAGGCTTAACCCTCTTGCAAAAGAGATTCACTGATTTCACTGGAGCTCCTAAACACCATGACTACCGAGCTTTGGAAAACGCATTCCCTGCATTTATTTCCAGGGAAATCTCGGTGAGCAGACACAAACAACATGCTCTGAGGAACTAAGCCAAGAGACCTACAGTCCAACATATCTGTTCCCGAGTGCACGCACCGCCCGGCGGCCAGACTTACACCTAAGATGACCAATCACTGCCACTTAAGGATTCTCACAATGGGGGAAGAACAACTTCTGTCCTAAGGATTTTGGGTTTTACTCTAAGAATATTTAAGTCACGAGGGCTGGCCACACAGTCCAAATCCCGACCGAGAAACTCAGTTAAAAATGAATTAAAAGAAAGGAAGACCGAGAGGCTGTTTTGTTTTGGCAACAACGGAAGAGGCGGGAGAAAGGGAACTGAAGTCGGCTGACTGCCGACGCCCGCAGTGGCCTTCCCGGCGGCCGCCCACGCACACGTCCCGGGGCGTCCGGGAACCCCGCGCGAGGACCTGGGCCAACGAGGACGCGACCCCGCGGGGCCGTGCTTCCAGGCCCAGGCGACTCCCTCCCTCGTCCGATCCCCACCCTGCCGCGAGCGACGTACCCGAGGACAGTTCCAGATCCGCGGCGCTCATCTCAGCCCAGCTCCCGGCCTGCAAGACGAGGAGGAGCAGAAGTAGCACAGCCATCCTGCTCAGGGCTGACTCGGGGTGCGGCCCTGAGAGAATGCGGGCGTCCAGCCGACGGCCGGAGCCTCGCGTCACTTCCGGACCAGCGAACCAGCCCTCCCGGGGGCAGACGGGCTAGCACGTAGTGGCTGGGCCAGGCGGGAGGCGGGGCCAGAGCCGGGAGGCGGGGCCAGGGCGTGATCTCCGGGCTGGGGGCTGGAGGCTGCGAGCCGAGACGCGAGCGGGAAGACTGGTTGGGGACTGCCAAATGGGGCGTGGGCCAGGAGGCAAGGCTAGGACAGGAAGGCCCTGAGAGCCCAAGGGTTCACAGCGTTAACGGTGTGAATGTCTGTGGTCGTGACGAGGGCTCACAGGTTTATGAGGAACTTGGATCCAAAGGTTGGGTTCTTTTGATGTGGCACCACCTTCCGTGATTCTTCTTCCTGTTGTTACAGTGTTCTGGGGTTGCAGAAATTTTCCTGAGGCCACAACCCATCCACGATCCTGACTTTAACCCTGTTCGACTTTGCCATCAAGGTGTCTGGAAGCCTGAGAGTTTAGAACAGAGAGAGCCCTAAATGCCTTTTCTAATGACTGCCTTTGTATTTAAGGAAACTAAAGCTTCAGTGGTGAAAAGGTCTGTGCAGACTTATTTCCACAGCCTACATCGAACTGGCTTGGCCAAAAAGTACTTCATCTTTGAGCAAAAGCAACTTGTGTTATCTTTTCAGCAATTAAATATCACGGAGCGATTTATTAAGAGTCTCTCATCATGTGATCGCGGTCCTTGCTCCCTGACCATATTAACTCTGCATTTCTCACATTCCTCTTTAGCCAAATGGCTTCTGCCTTCCTAGAGCACTCCAGGCTCAGATATGTATATGGCTAACTACCCCACCTGCTTCAGGTATCTTGTTATCAGGGCCCTGCAGAAATTTGAAATTACAGCCCAACTTCTCACCTTACCTTACCCTGCCCTACTATTTCTTCATGGCACTCTCCTTCCCCCGCATGCTCTGTTATGGGCATATCGTCTCCTCCTTCTGTTATGTAAGCTCCATCACCCTGAAATCTTTGGTCGTGGTTGGTACTTGTTGAATAAAAGAATGCATGATTGCACTAGCATTAAGCAAAATTTTAGAGAGAAAAAACTTAAGATGCTATACAGACTAGAAAGGAATTATTAAAAGGATCATTTTATTTATATTAATAAATCTCTTACCTTAGTACTTCTGAAACTTGAATGAACATATGAACTACTTGAGGATCTTGTTAAAATGCAGATTCTAACTCAATTGGTCTGATACACTTGGGCCTTGAGACTCTGCATTTGTAACAATATACGGAGAATGCCAGTGCCATTGGCTCTAAGACCACACTCTGAATAAGGATGCTTTACCTCTATCTAGACCAAGTTTTGGGGAATACATTAGTATTTAAGAGGCCCACTGTCTTAATCTGTTTAGGCTGCTTTAACAGAATATCACAGACTGAGGAGCTTATAAGCAACAGAATTTCATTTCTTGAGGTCTGGAGGCTTGACTTCAAAGATCAAAGTGCCAGCATTATCAGGTGAGGACTGTCTTCTGGGTTGGAGACTTCTCATTGTGCCCTCACATGATGTTTATGTTCAGGTGATGTTCTGTTCTTAAAGGGGATTATGGGCAGAACTTCCCAATCAGCATTCACGATAGTACCTGTACTTCTGAGGCACCTTGCTAGTCACTTGGAAACTAAGGATATGTATTAATTTACTAAATATTATCGAGTGCCACTATTTATATATAACCTTGTTACACATTGAGATAAAGCTAAATAAGACAGATATGGCCCTGCTTCCTGGTGCTTATAGTCTATGAGGGATTAAACAAGCATTAATCAAACTATTTCATAAATACTGAAATTGTGATAATCCTTATCGAGGAGAACAATGGATTTATAAGAGAATAAACAAATTAATTCAATCTAAGGGTTTAAAGAAATTCTTAAGGCAGTTACAAGTATGCTATGGTCTGAAGGATAAGAAGGAATTAATCTGGACAAAACTGAAGGATTGGCGTTTGCAAGTTAGTAACAGAGGTAGGAGGATGATCAATAACATATATTTTAAACTCCAGTATATAAATCTTACATAGCTACACAGAAGGCAAATGAGCAGAGGCAGTTGCCTTGGTAAAACTCTTGTGCCTAAGGGCTATAGGATATCCAAGTATAGGGTGGTCTCTCTATATCCTCTGGTGAGTTTTTAAAACCAAACCAAACCAAACAAAAAACAATGTAGAATAAGAGGTGCATAATCCTGAAGCCAAGTAAAAACTGAAGTTCCACTCAGGAGATAAGGCTGCATTTTGTAGGCCACACTCAACACAGGAAATTAATAGGCCAAATAAAATAACTTAAGATATTAGACTATGATCTAATAGAACAGAGACAGAGTGTGTAGTACAAACTATGCACTTTCGGCTCTTGGCTCTGCGTATTTCCTTCCCTTTTTCTCTAGGGCAGAAGTGTCTGCTCATTGTCCTTTAAAGGCAGCAGATCAAAAATTTTGTGGCTAAAGCATTTAGGTCTGAATTCTAAATATTATAATTATTCTATGCTTCCCTACCCTCTCACACTTTACCCATGCTTCCACACTTCCTCTTATTTTTATTTTCACCATAGCACTTACTACCATCTATACGTAGACATGTATGTGTATCTCTCCACAAATATATAAGTAGTGAAACTGTGATGATCATTACCAAAGAGAACAATGGGTTTATTGGAGCATAAGTTCTCTCTTATATAAATATAAGAGATAAATAAACTCCTTATTTTATTCACCACTATATCCCCTGTACCCAGATAAGCACCTATCATTACCCTAATACTTGTTGAATACATATATGAATGAACAAAGCAAGCTTGTGAATAGATATGGGATCGTGGCAGATCATAGAAGATCAACTTCTGACTCAAAGACAGTTATTCATCAACTTCAAAGTCTTTTAGTCAATGGTTTCTTTCAGAACACTACCCAAGACAGATGCTACACGCAAGATGTTGACTGTGGTAGACCTTGTTCACTACCTGGCCGCTAACAACCTTTCTCAAAATCCTTCTGCCTTGTTGCCTCCCCATGATAGAGGCTGTCAAAGCTTAATACTCACTTTTCCAACCTTCCTGACAGCTACGTGTCATCATATGACACAGTTCTGGACAGTAAGACATAAGCAGAAGTCTGTGTGTGTGTGTGTGAGCACGTGATAGAGGCAATGGGAGAACTCGCTAGCCTTGACCCTCCCCCAGTCTTCTTGCCTTAAATGTAGACACATGATACAGCAGTCACCTTGCAACCATGAGGCAATATGATTGAAGATGAGAAGCCAACAGCCCCAAATGGAAGAGTAGAAAGATAGAAAGCTTGAGGAGTCAATGCGAACATTGAGCAGCTGAACCAATGTCTGCAACCACATACATTTGGATTCTTGTTAAAAGAGAAAATTGAACTCCTATTGATTTAAGAAACTTCCAGTTTGGTTTTCTGTTAATTGACCTGAAATTTTCTCTCACTTCCTGTCAGGCCAACCTAAATCTCTTTCAGAGAGCTGGAGTGTACACCATAATGTCCGGGAGAATGGTGGGGGTAAGGAGAAATTAAAAAACAAAACAAAACAAAACAAAAAAAACAAAAAGGAAAACAAAACAAAACAAAAAAACAAGCTCAAGGACAGAAAGTCAAACTTATACTACTAAGCAAAGATGATCCCTCACTGAGGGGAGAACAAGAGGCCCCAGTTGAGGGCAACAGCAGCCAGGAGCTTGCTAGGAAGAGTGTGTACCCTGAACTCCGCTGTGGCCCCTGAATACTGTCTCACAGCTGACTGTTTCCTCTTCTGTCTTTGCTGCACAACTTCACCAAAATCCCTCATCACTAAAGGTAATCTGAGTGTCTCTGTCTCTGTCAATTAAAAAAGCTCACATAACGTAATTCCCAGCCATGTGTTGTCAGCCTCTTAAAGGACAGCTACCATATTCCTTTAGAAAACATTTCTCAATATCATACAAAATGCTAGCTGCATAATGGCTGCTAGAAACAAACAAACAAAACAAAGCAAAAAACACAAGCGACTTAAAGAAGCATGCAGTTTGTCCCCAGGGCCTCCTCCACTTCCTCTTTCAGTGCTTCTTCCTCTTGAAGTGCTTTCCCTCACCGCACTAATGCCCGGTGCCCTCTTGCTGCTCTTTCCATACCAAGAGACCTCCCACACTGAGAATTACCTAGAACTTCCCTGGTTCATAAGACTTGGGCTCAAGGCTTCCCTCTACCCTGATCTTTGACCAACATTTAGGTAAACCATTTCATAATCCACAAGCAGATGTGCTTAGCTCCTTTGGGTAAAGATGGATGAACAGCTTAATATAAATATATCAGCATATGATAATTATTTTGGGGGATAGCACCCTTAGATATTTTAGCATTGTAACAGTTCCTAACAAGCAAAAGAATGCATTTGCAACAGTGCCATTAGAGGTCTTGAGGTCTTGAAAGTACATAGAGAGCATATTTACTCTGGGAAAAGGAATCTTTTGAGTACCTTTCAGATTATGACATAACAGCATATTTTCCTGTCAACCTTAAAAGTAAAATAGCCAGTTAGTTTACTTGCAGAATGGGTTTATTTGGGAATAGCAAAAGAATTACAATTGCAAGCTCTGGTGAACCACAGGCAAGTCCAAAGGGACAAAGGGAAAGACAGTTTTTATTAGGACTTAGGAGGAAATTGCTGAGGATTTTGAACAAAAGTTCACTGGAGAAGAACCAGAGTTCAAGGTTGTGATGGTTTCTCATTGTCTGCAAATGGTAGTCGAGGCATTGTTGCTGAGCAGGGAAGGATCTTCCTTCTTCTTAAAAGTAGGACATAAAATAACTATGTAAAAAATGTCTTCCTTGTCAAAATAATTCTTTTTTTTTTCCTACTGGTTCTTCAGGTTCCTGAGATCTCTTCCATCAGGGCTTTGAGATTCCTTTTTTTAATTTTCATCATCCCAAACACAGTACACACCTGATACTAGTTTCTGCAAACTAGCACCTCATGAACTGAATTCAGCCAGTAGACCTGTTTTGTTTGGTCAGCAGAGAGTTTCATTTGTATTTGTATTTATTTGTATTTGTAGAATATATATTCCTTTTAAGTTTTAAATATCTATATTTATTAATGTTATCCTGTATGCCAACATAGAGCTTCTACAGCAGAGCAGATTATTATTTACATACAGCAAATAATTATCTCTCCTTTATCTTAGTTCTTCCCTCTGGAACCATGTGATGAGAACCAGATGTCCTAAAAGTGACTACTGTGGGGAAAGAAGTTTCCCTGCAAAATGAATCTGCACATCCCTCCCTTATGAGGGATAAAGAAAGGGAATATTTGTATTTATTTGAGATAGAGAGCATGAGTGGGGGAGGGGGCAGGGATAGAGGGAGAAAATCTCTAGCAGACTCCCTGCTGAGCACAGAGCCTGCCTCTGACACCAGGTTCTATTTCATGACCCTGAGATCAGGACCCTGAGATCGGGACCTGAGCTGAAATCAAGAGACAGATGTTTAACCTACTGAGCCACACAGGTGCCTCAAAGAGAAATCTTTTGTTCCCATTATGAACTAAGTCTCTCCTAGAACACAAAGGAAAAGGATCCTGGGTTCTTACCCTTTGGGATATGAATAAATTCCTCCAGAGGGAGGATAAAAATGGAGTCTCCAACATTACTTCCCAGGAAATGTCTCCATGGTCCTTGAAGGAGTTTATTGCTCTTTGACATTAAAAAAAAAAAAAAAAAAAAGGTCCTGAGGAGGTAAATCTTTCTGGAATACTCATTAAGTAAACATTCATACTCTTTTCCAGACTTCTTTTAGCCTAGACCTCAAAGGTCAATAAAATTTGCTCAGAAAGTTAGCCTCAGAAGCATACACATTTTCTCTACAGCTCAATGTTCCCCAGTTGAACCACAGGCCCACTGTCTTAATTATGTCACATTTGACTCAGTAAATATGAAGATCTAATTGGCTTTATTAAGCAGTTTGTGAATCTGGCAGCATCACATCAAGCAAGCAGAGAGGAGTTCCAAGGAATTGTACAAAATGGAAGATTTGTATAGGAAGCTGTGGGGGGGGGGCGGGAGGGGGGTCCAAGGACATTATTAGCAAAAGAAAAGAAAAGACTGTTTCAGGCAAGGTCAAATTCCCTTAGGGGAAGGGAAAGGAGTACTTATTAGATGGATTCTGTCTTCCTTTTTTGGGGGCGGGGGGGAATGGAGAGGGCCCAGATGAAAATTTACCTCATTGGCACCAACCAGAACATTGCTGACTGACTGGTAAAATTAATTTACTGGGGGAGGTTGAAACTGCAATTAGGTTAGATATTAAGCCCCAGTTTGGTGACTTGGCCTAGCATAAACAACTCCATCTTGAAAACTCTACCCCATATCATCTTTTAATTTAATTAATCTGGAATGATACCTTGCCAAGCTCTCATATCAATAGTTTGATCAAAGAATGTATAAATGCTATCATTCAGACTCTAAAAAGAGAATTAAAAACTTGTGTAAGTGAAGAATTTATAATATGATTTTTCAGACTAGAAATCAAATCAACAAAAGGATGACTTCTTATTACTTGCTATAAATGGAATGACAGTGTCACCCTGCAATATTTCTATTTAAAAAATATTTATACATATATATTTTTGTATATATGCATATATATAATATAACTATATAAATATATAATATATAAATAGAAATATATAATATATAAATATATAATATCTAAATAATAATAAATATATATTATATAAAAATATATATACAAATACATATGTGTGTATATATTCAGCAGTTAAAGCCACAGCCCCCAAATGGAATAAGTTAGTTCAATTGTCACACCCTGCTACTGACAGAATTGCTTAGTGTTGGGAAAAGCACCCCTCTCCGTAAGGAAACCTAATTAAGGGCCCTAATTCGGTCCAAGAATATAATTTAACCCCCATCCCCACACACACTCCTATGTTAAATCCTAATCCATTTGGATGGTATTTGGAGGTGGGGCCTTTGGGAGGTGATTAGGTCATAGGAACAGAGACCTCTTGAGTGAGATTATAGAAGAGGGGGAAGAAGACCCCAGTGAGGTCCCTTGCCTCTTCCACCTCGGGGGCACACGGCAAGAAGATGGCTGTCTGTGGACCAGCGAGCTGACTTCTGTCAGACTGCTGCTCTGCCACCTTGACCCGGGATGTCCCAGCTTCCTGAGGTGTGCAAAATCATTTTCTGTTGTTTACAAGCCCCTCAGTCTATGGTATTCTGTTATTGCAGCTGGAACAGACCAAGACGCTTCAAATTGTGCAGATAACAAATGCATTTAGTCGGAAATTTATCATGTAGAAAACTCTACTGTTGCTACAGAATCCTACCTGCTCCTTAGCAGTGAGCAAGACTCTAATCTTTTCTTGAGTCAGCCCATCATCAGACATTTTGAAGAGAAACTGCATAGTGCAACAACAGGCATGCAGCCTCTGAAGCTGGGCTACCTGGGCTCAACGCATCTGTCACCATTAATTAGCCACGTGACCATGGGCATATTCTTTAACCTCTCGGTGCCTTGGTTTCATTACCTGTAAAGTAGAGACATAATAACGTATTCCACATAGAATTCCACATAGAATTATTGTGAAGGTTCAGTGAGATCACTATGAACAGTGCTTAGCTCCATGCTTGACAGGCAAATAGATAAACATTACTGTGTATTATTATATTCTGTGATTTAAAGAATGAGCTATGATTAATTCCGTACAGACATTATTCTACGAGACAGAGGATTATAAACAAAAAATGCCATTACATGGGTTGCCTGGGTGCCACAGTTGGTTAAAGCATATCTGACTCTTGGGTTGGGCTCGGGTCACGATCTCAAGCATCCTGGGATGGACCCTGCACTCAGCATGTCATGTGCTTAAGATTCTCTCCTTTTCTCTCTGCCCTTCTGTCATACCCCACCCCCTCTCAAACTCTAACTAAATAATAAGTAAATTATACACCTGTGTGGCTCAGTCTGCTAAGTGTCTGCCTTCAGCTCAGGTCATGATCCCAGGATCCTGGGGTCAAGTCTTTCATTGGGCTCCTTGTTCATCAGGGAGCCTGCTTCTCCCTCTACCCACTGCTCCTCCTGCTTGTACTGTCTCTCTTTCTCTCTCTGGCAAATGAATAAAAAAAATTTTTTTTAAATGGCGTTACAGCTTTGTGTTGTAATAGAAGTTTGTGTTAGCCATTGTGAGGACACAGAAGAGATGTTAGTTCTATTCAAAGAGGTGGAGAGTGACCTGGTGGAGAGTGATCTTGAAACCAGTTTCTATTCTCACCTTGGGATTCAGCAACCACCAGCTAGTGTGGAGAAAATAAAATAGAAAATTTTAAAAGTATGTAAGGGCAGGATGTCTCATTATGTGCCACTTGGCATGAAGACTATTTTGAGTTAAATGGCAATCAAAACCCAGCAGATTAAAAAAAAAAAGCTCTTTTCCTCTGCACAACTGCCTACAAGAATTGAGACAGAGGATCTGCTCCAGGAAGAGAACAATCACTATAAATAAGGATGTCATGAAGTGAGCTAGGTGTGGCAGACAGGGAGGAACTTATTTAATTAAAGTCCTTCGTGCCTTCGTGTCCCCTTGTTTCTGAGAGGCCCAGCAACACTTGTTTACCGTTCACTCTTTTTCATTTTCCTATGGGTTGAATGCCTTTCCTTTGAAGTCCCAGACCCCTACCTCCTTTTCCTTACTCCAGAATGACATACATACCTCATTTTGCCTGATGGCCTTTGGAATTTTTTTTTGAAAGAGAGTAAATGCACATGTGTGTGCATGTGTGCATGAGTATGTTGGCAGCGTGGAGTGCAGAGGGAGAAGGAGAGAGAGAAAAACTAAACAAGCTCCATGTTCCATGCAGAGCCCAATGAGGGCCTTTATCTCATGACCCTGAGATCACAGTCTGAGCAGAAATCAAGAGTCAGAGGCTTCACCAACTGAGGCTCCTAGGCTCATGTCTTTGAAATTTCTATGACCGTGTGGATTCCTCATATGTATGAACTTAAATTTGATTTTCTCCTGTTAATCTGTCTCTTGTCCATTCGATTCTTAGTCTGGCTAGAAGGACCTTGAAGACGACAAGAAATTCTTCCTTCCCAACAAGTATTATTTTCCTATAGACTAGTAGGAAATGACTACATCTTTGGCAAAAAGTGCTTAGATTGCAGTGAATGCAAATAAAAAATCTATAAGCATCATCAGCTTGTGTTCCCCCTATTTTTGCCTTTATAGCTCCAGCACATCCAGACTGCATCTCTACCACACCCCATTCCTTAGTCATTTGGGTCAAGTTAAGTACATCAGCAGGTTGGTAGAAGATCATAAGAAAAGTTTGCTTTTATTTTAATTGAGGTGTAATTGTTATACAACCTTTTATTAGTTTCAGGTGTACAGCATAATGATTCTATATTTATATATATTGTGAACTAATCACCACAATAAATCTAGCTAACGTCTGTTACCATACCTAGTGACAGTTTTTTTCCCCTGTAAGAACTTTTAAGATCTACTCTCTCAGCAACTTTCAGATACAGTATTATTAACTATTATCACTGTGCTGTATATTACATCCCTATGACACTTATTTTAGAGCTGGAAGTTTGTACTCTTTGAACCCCTTCACACATTTCACTTCCTTCCCCCCCATTCCCCCTACAGATACCAATCTGTTGTTTGCATCTACGAAGGAGCTTGCATATTAAAATTAAAATATAATAAAGTCAACACTATCCCTTAAGCCAAAAGATAGAGGAACAATTTAATCATGACTTAAGTGGAGGCATTAGTATGTTTATTTTTAAAAAAAAAATCACATCAAAACGGGTGCCTGGGTGACTCAGTCGTTAAGCCTCTGCCTTCGGCTCACGTCATGATCCTGGAGTCCTGGGATCCAGGGATCCAGCCTGGCATCGGGCTCCCTGCTCAGCGGGAAGCCTGCTTCTCCCTCTCTCACTCCCCCTGCTTGTGTTCCCTCTCTAGCTGTGTGTCTCTCTCAAATAAATAAATAAAATCTTTTTAAAAATCATATCAAAAGAAGAAGAATGGTTATGATGGAAACACAGAAAAATCATGGAGTTCTGGGATACAAAATCAGTCAGTGTGTCTCCAGTAGAATCCTGGAGAGAGAGAGGATATCCTTTCCTGATCATGCTCGTATCCAGTCCCTTTGCTGGAGAAAATGGGGGTGGGAAACCAGACTTCTTGGGTTCAAATCCCAGTCCCATCTAATAGCTCTGGAACCTTGAACAAGTTAGTATACCTCTGTGTGCCTCATTTTCTACATTAGTGAAATGTGGATAATAGTCATACTCACCTCAACAGGGCAGATGTGGGAATTCAGCAAATGTGTGTGACAGAGTAGCATGGCACTTGGCTCAGAGACAGTGCACGAGACATCAAAGGCCACATTTCTCTTTTCTCAGCATCAACAGCTTTCCTCCTCTTTTCTCTGGCCCTCAGTCCCAGTGCACTCTATGCACAAGCTGACTCCATGCCGACATTCCTGACATTAACTTTGGTTTTGTTGTGGGATGGAAACTGAGACACTGGCTGGTGGTATTAGATGAAGCCACACATTACAGCTCTGCAGAGTGCATGGAAGAAACAAGCTGAGGATGGTCACACAACACGGGGGACTTGCTGACTGTCATGAAATGGTGTGGAACCTTAAACAGGTGCTGAGCCATATCTCTGAACTATGCAGGACTAGGAACCTCTTGATGATCTTGAGCCCTGCCTGACATTGGGACTCAGAAACATAGATACTGATATGAGGTGCTACAGGGAGAAACAGTAGATCTCTGCAAGAAAATCAGTCTGGGGGGAAGGATGGCACATGGGAACCCATGATAGGCAGCAGGGCTGGGTCATTAGTGAGAGCCTCCTTTAATCAGTGGCCAGTCCTCATAGAACAATGACAGACCTCCCCCTGCAAGAAGGAATTCTGCTGGCAGATGACCTTCGAACTTGAACTGCAACGTCAGTTCTTTGGGACCCCAGACTGCCAGCCCACCATGCAGAGTTTACTCTTGTCAGCCTCCATAATCATGTGAGCCAGTTTCCTAAAATAAGTCTCTCCCTCTGTATATACATAATATGTATATGAGTATAATATATCCTATATTATATATACATATGTTGTGTATACACACGTACGTGAACACACACATATCATACGGTTTTGTTTTACTGGAGAAGCCTGATTTATGCAATCATGCTCAGTGTTTCCCAAGTTTAGTTTGTGATTTCGTAGACCATGCTGCTAGCCCTTCTGACCAAGCTAGGAAAGTGTGGGGACCTGCTCTGAACCTTGTGGTTGTCTCTTGCAACATCTGTATCAGGTGTCATCTGCTACATGGTATTCATACATTTGGGTAGAGTAGAGCCCACCCCTCAGTCTAGGCCTACCTATTGTCCGTCTGGGGCAATATGCTTTACTCAAAGCCCATCAGTTTAAATGGAAATCTCATCCCAAAACACCCTCACAGAAACATCCAGAATAATGTTTAACCAACTATCTGAGCACTGTGGCCCCATCAACTTAATATAGCAAATAAACCATCTCAACTACTCTGTTCTGCAAAAGCAAAAAAAAGATGTCCATTTTTTAATGACAAACACTAAATATGAAGATAAGCTGAGCACCTTCTCAGAATAATACTGTCCACTGCCACAGAGGTTTTTCCCACTCTCTCAGGAGTTGGCTTATGATGTGGGCAGAACTGGGTCTTCCTGTTACCATTTGGGAGTACTGGTCGCTGAGTGGGCTAATGAAGGCACAAATCAAATTTCCAGAAGCAGGCCTGGGAGAATGAGAACATCCTTGACTACCTAACCACACAGAAACATCCAGAATAATGTTTAACCAACTATCTGAGCACTGCGGCCCCATCAACTTAATATGGCAAATAAACCATCTCAACTACTCTGTTCTGCAAAAGCAAAAAAAAAAAAAAAAAAGATGGCCATTTTTTTACAAGACAGACACTAAATATGAACTTGGTTCCAACTACCTCTGGGAAGCAAAACATCCAGAAAAAGACAAATTAGTAAAATCTACTTTAGGAAGAAGATGGTATCTAGGCATAGTACCTGAGGAAAACTGGAAATCAGAGGAGACATTCAGGAGGTAAATGGGTCTCATTTCTCACTGAGTAAGGATGAAGACAAAACCTCCCCCCTCCCCAGTCCTTAGGCCTTTGTTGGTGGCGCTCAAGCTCATGGGAAATAAGTTTCGAATTTATCTCTTACTTGTGCCTCAAAATTTTCAGCAACTCAGTAGTTTCATTATAAAATGGTTATTGTCATGATGAGGGTATTGAATTTGTTTTTGTATTTCTTTTAGGAAAATAAATAAGAATAGAGAAATACCATCTTTTCGTGGTAAAAATGGTTCTCACTTTCTCTGTGGAAAAAATGGGGGAGGTTTTAAATCAGAGCCTGGAAATTTAAACAGCTAATTGCAATGAGTTTCCTTTCTAGAAGGTGTTAAATTCTAATCATTACTTCATCATCACTTCAAAAGATTTGTTTTCTCAACTCTGTGGTTTAAAATGTGTGTGTTAATTAGTCAGCAGAGAAGAGGAGCTGGGGAGTTTGCTGAACCACAGAGTTTTTAGGTAGAATAGTTGATAGAATCTTTACCTTGCTTTAGTCCAAATTGCTGTCAACAGAATCTTCTCTTTTAAGTGTAAGAGTCTAGAAAAAAAAATGGCCCAGGCATACAAACTATAAAGAGATGAGGATTTGGATTTAAACTGGTCTAGCACTGTCTCTAATAATCCTTTTAATCTTTCACATTGCCTTCGGTTTTCACATTGCCAGTCTAGTTTTGTGGTTATGAAATGAGATAAAGAGTAAAACATGAAAAGTTGTTTAAGAGTTTAGACTTGCCAATAGCTCCATGTTTGACAGAGCACTTGTAATGTGGCTAGTGCAGACAGAGATGCTGTAAGAGGAAATCCATTCTGGGTGTGGAAGACTCCGTACAAAAGAGAAAAGGAAACCTATCATTAATATTTTTACAATATTGATTCGATGTTGCAGGATCGTATTTTGAATACACTAAGTTAAATAAAATACATTATCAAAATGGATTGCACATGTTTCTTTATACCTTACACTTATTTAATGTGGTTATCAGAAGATTTGAAATCACATACGTGGCTCATGTTAAAATCTGTGGGACTAAGCAATCATGTCCTTCATTTCTGCCATCTTCTCTGCATACAAGGGGTCACCATGTTGGTCTCAGGCTCTCCTGCTTGGATCCTGCAA
The DNA here is from genome assembly GCA_004023965.1 of Spilogale gracilis. Classification (NCBI taxonomy): domain Eukaryota; kingdom Metazoa; phylum Chordata; class Mammalia; order Carnivora; family Mephitidae; genus Spilogale; species Spilogale gracilis. The sequence continues at coordinate 110,592 of PITA01000837.1, read as the reverse complement.
TAGCCTGCTGTCTGCCACCATGTTATTCCTCCCTCACTCTTTGAGCAGTCCTCCCTGCTCAGATCTTCCTCAGTCAGCACGTTCCTGCTGTGCTTAAGATTGATAATGACCCCATCCTGCTAACTGTGAGGTTCCAGGTCTTCTGCCTTCTCTTCTTTGCAAAACCAGGAAGCTTTGAAATGATCTATTATTTTAGTCCCTCAAAATTGAATTTGTTGGGAAGGATATCAGGGCATCTCGGGAAGTCCAAAGACTGGGCCTTGGGAGAGAAGGCAGGGACAAGGAGAGCACCCTGGGCTACTCAAGGGGATTAAAGAGCCAATCGATGGCTTCTGATTTTTACCCATGAGGCCTTTCAGCTACAGGTAGAATGATACCTTCCACAGTCTGATTCTAAAGTGGAGAGGCCTAGCTTGGGGCCCTATCTCTAATAATCTCCAGCACTATCTCTAATAATCCTTTTAATCTTTCACATGGCCATCGACCTGAGCATTTGGGCTATCTCTCAGTACTGACTCATATGACAATAGTAACAGGAACTTGTTTGCCTTATAGTTTAGGGAACACCTGTTAACAGCCATTATATTACTGAATTCTCCCAATTGTCAGCTGTAGATAGCAACAATATGGTTTGTTTCTGTTCAGAAAGGTAACAGAAGTGCAGACCGACTGACTTTCCCCAGGTCCCAGGGGCCAGGTGATTTGGTTGACTTATCCTGAAGGCTGGGCTGGTCACCACATGTCTAGGATGCTTTTGCCTTCTTGCATGCTTCCGACTACTCTCTTTTCTCAGGAAAACCCCCTCGGCTCTGACCTTGCAGAAAGCGTATCTTTAAAAGTTGTCAAATAATTTTGTCTTCTGTGTATCAAAGGAGCTTTGGAGGCAGGAGGAGGAAAGTGGTGAACTGTACTAAACAGATGAGTCATTGTTTCAAGATTGAGAAAGCAAAGATTTATATCTTAGGGACTTTTCAGGAGGATGATGAGTTTCTTGATCTTAAGAACAAATAAGTGAATAAAGGGAGGAAAACAGACCTCAAGTTTTTATTTTCCCTTCTTCCTCTTGAGGCACGTTCTTCTTCTTCTTCTTCTTCTTCTTCTTCTTCTTCTTCTTCTTCTTCTTCTTCTTCTTCTTCTTCTTCTTCTTTTTCTTTTAAGAACTTACTTATTCACTTGACACAGAGAGAGAGATCACATGTAGGGGGAGCAGGAGGGATGGAGAGGGAGAAGCAGGCTCCCCTCTGAGCAGGGAGCCCAATGCAGGCTCCTTCTCAGGACTCTGGGATCATGACCCAAGCCGAAGGCAGATGCTTAACCCACTGAGTCACCCAGGTGCCCCTTGAGGCATGTTCTTATTACATTTCCCTCCTGCCACACCTCTTACTAATTTCAACAATCTCTTGTTAAAAATGCCCGAAGTTGTAGTTTTCTTTCCATACACACCCTTCATTGACCACCTCTCAAGCAGTGCTTGCACACATGTTTCACAAGGCAGTGTTTTTTAGTCCTTTCCTACCAAGATTCAGGTCTTTAACTGAATAAACTTCACTGAGTTGTCAAATAATAAGTGAGGTTTATCACTTTTGTCTTCCTCTTCTGCTTAGCTGTCTTTATTCTTCTTCAGTATTCTACCCACTTGCAAGAAAGAGTTCTGAAAGGCACCCTTATCGGCTGGCCCGGAAGGAAAGAGCAATGAATTTTCTCACCTCTAGACACAAACAGATGAGTCAAATTCATAACATAACTCTTTTCTATGCATGTACACCCCATAAACGTTTTCTTGCCAACCTTAAATGTTTGAAGGCGTACTTAGTTCTATCTGTGAGAATCTGGAGAGCTAGTTAGCATTAAGGTCTTGGTGGGTAGAAGCTAGATATGAGCAGTGAAAGGACTGCCCCAGGCAGAGTCCCAAGTCCTCAAAGGGAAATGACTGACGGAGACATGAGTTGGAGGCAAGGACAGAGATGAATACACTATACCCTAAAAGCTCTGGGAGCACAATGTCCTGACCTTGTGGCTTCCAAAACCTTGGGCCTGATAGATTAGGAGTCACAGGTGCAGAACATGCACTCTCCTCATTCACGTCTGCCCCAGGGTAACCTCTAGACTCATTACAGTACATCTGCACTGTGGGCTTAGCACCTCCTATTGGGAAAGGCCACCATAATAGTTCCAATACAAACACTGTAGACACAAAAACTCCCCTCCTAATTTGTGGGAGGAGTTTTTCAAATGATTGGGAGTAGTCTCCATTAGAGACCACCCCACTGTTCCTCACAATGTCTCCTAGCTCAGAGAGACCCTATAATATCTATCCCGAAACAACCCGGGGACTGGTTCTACCTTGGAACCTACCTGCTCTCCCGCCTCGAGAGGGTATGTTCTCTTTGATAAACTTTGTGCTTTGTGCTTTCTACTTTATTTCTGGCTCTCTTTATTGGAGTGAGGATCCCCACATAATCTCCTGGGAAATCCAAGGATGGAGACTTTATAGTCTGAACTGTCAATGTTTTACTTGGTTACTTGTTGTAGTGGGATGAATGACAATCTTTACCAAAAAGCATTGTTATGTTTAGGTATAGTTTTATGAGTGTTTCTAGGATCTTTAAAGTATCTAATTTTGCCTCTTTCTGTAAGAAAGCTATACTAATTTTTTAAAAAGAAATTTTCAATGAATTATATACACAGAAAAGCATACATAAGAAAACATTATTCATTTTCAAAAACAGAATATACTAAGTAAGCAGGACCCAGAAGAGACAGAACCCCAGAATTCCCCTCATGCTCCCAGCCTGAAAGAGAAAGGAAAAAAATGAGCTTAGAAAAGGGAGCTTCCAAGATGTAAAAGGTTATGTCACTATAGATTAAATCTTTGGTTAATAATGGTGTTCACTTCCCCTGATTGACTGACTTATCTTCCATATGTTTTATGTATACTGGAATTTCTAAATGATCTGTCTTGGAATCACTTGTTATTACCAGTGTTAGTTTTAAAATGTCAGCTATAGATGAGGCAGCAAGGTGGCTCAATAAGTTCAATGTCTGCAGTTCATGATCCCATGGTCCTGGAATGGAACCTGGCAGTGGGCTCTCTGCTCAGTGGGGAGTCTGCTTGTCCCTCTCCCTCTGCCCCTCTACCCACTAGTTCTCCTTCTCTCTCAAATAAGTAAATAAAAAAAATTAAAAAGTCAGCTGTAGATTGTCACTATAAAGTCTAACCACCTCTGTTCCCTAGCAGTTACTCATTGTCGCTATGCCAAACCCCTTCCCACAGTCTGGGTCTCAATATTCCCTCTCTCTAGCCCAAAAAGAACCACTGTCATGACTTCTGACACCAGAGATGGGTTTTGTCTGTGTTTGTACTTTACATAAATGGAATTGGACTGTATGTATTCTTTTGTATCCAACTACTTTCACTAAAAATCAAACATTTTAAGAAGTGGTTTTTTTTGATGTTTTCAATAGATTCTTATGTAGAATGCCAAAAATGTACAGAGAAGCATAAAGAAACAAAAAAAAGTAAGCATAATCTGGCCATCTATGGAGAAGATTAAGACTACTATTAAGACTTTTGGCTATTCTTGGGATGCCTGGGTGGCTCAGTTGGTTAAGTGTCTTCCTTCAGCTCAGGTCATGATCCCAGGATCCTGGGATTGAGTCCTGCGTTAGGCTCCCTGCTCAGCAGGGAACCTGCTTCTCCCACTGTCTGTTGTTACTGCTGCTTATGCTCTCTCATGCTCTGTCTCTGACAAATAAATAAAAACTTTAAAAAAAAAAGATTTTTGGCTTTTCTTCTTTCTGATCCTTTTTAATGAGATATTTTAAAAATCTCTGCCTTAGCTAGAATGTGCGAAAAATCCTACATAGCTATAATGTGTTGAGTATTCAACTTTGTATTCTATCTTATTTTGCTTAAAATTGTATTTTAGGATTTTTTTCATAAATGACTCTTCATAATTATCATTTTTGAAGACTAGATATTTTTATCCCATAAATGAATCATCATGTACGTACTCATTCTCCTGAGAGAATGCTTAGATTGTTTTTAATTACCAACCCGTGAATGTGACAGTTGACATTTTAATACATGAGTCTTTGCACTTCTGATAGTAGGTGGGTATCTAGATGTAAAATTACTCACCAAACCATCTGAATGCTCTAGTTGTACTTGATAAATATTTTCCAAAATATTTTCTGGAATTTTGTAACAGCTTGCTCTCCCAGAAGCAACATATAAGAGTGCCTTTCTGTGCATCTTTATTAGTAGGGCTTCTTATATCACTAAGAAAGGTTTCTGGCTTAATGGGAAAACAAAATTGAATCCATCCAAACTTCAAGTGAGGTTGAATATTTTCTCACCTGTTTAATCACCATTTATGCCTTTTCCGGTGCAAAATCAATACATATCCTTTGTCCCATGGTATGATTTGTTAACCATGACAAGTGTATTTGTATTATTTCTTGCTACTTCATCTCAGAAAGGAGGGGGTTGTTGTCTCTAATCAGAGACTGTGGGGAAGGGTTTGACATGGGAGACAATAAGTAACTTCCAGGGAAAAGAGATGGCTAGAATTTATGGTGACAATCCATAGTCGACATTGAAAGACTAAGGCTGATAATAAGAAGTGATTCTAAGACAGGACATTCAGAAATCCTAAGATACCCAAGAGGAGTGAATCAGGAAGTGAACACCATTTTCAACCAAATAGTTAATCTATAGTGATATATCCTACATCTTGGGAGGTGTCATTTCTAAATGCATTTATTGCTATTTAGAGTATTAAACAGCTAGCACCTGTCAGTGTGTTCTTTCTTCCATGTCAGGCAAGCTTGGCTGCTGTTTTCTTAAAGTCTGTTACTAATTGAGGTGTCCTCCATATGCTATACCTTGGGGGTCATGCAGAGCCTAATTTTGCACTTCAACTTCATATACTAGAAGTTCGACGCATAGTACATTGATTGATTAAAGGAGTTTAAAGGAGGTTCTCTTTCAGATTTTATTTTTTCTATGGGAACCACTCGTGTTTGCATTGATGATTTCGTACAGAGAATTCTAACTTGAAAAGACTGGTTTTGAACTTCTCGCTTAAATAATTTGAATAGAAAATTCTATAGTTACACGTAAAGGTAAATTTTTTCTGTGCTCTTCTTGATGCCAAATCAATTTTTAAAAGGTTTTATTTCAAATTTTCTTCTTTTGTTTTATATCTATATTATCTCATCCAGAAATGTATTTAGTTTTTTAATACTTATTTATGTTTTAGACATTGGAAACAGGGCTATGTGGGCTTCAAAATTCAAGTCATGAATCTTTACCCTCTACTTCAGGCTATAAAAGAAATTTGAAATCCAGTGTTTAATAAATGGGTGCTCTTAGGATGCATTATGTATTACTTCTAGGATACTTGCGTTAGAGAATCAAAAGAATGTTCAGACTAAAATTCAGAGTTAGGTGTTCTGCCCCCCCTTTCTGTCCTTCCTTTTTCCCCCTTCTTTCCCTCTTTTTCTCTCTCCTCAATCCTCTGTCCCTCCCTTCCTTCCTTTTTTCTTTTCTTTCTTTTTTCTTTCCTTCCTTCCTTCCTTCCTTCCTTCCTTCCTTCCTTCCTTCCTTCCTTCCTTCCTTCCTTCCTTCTTCCCTTTCCATACACACTTACTATGTGCCAGTTACTTTTCTGGTAGCTAAGGGTAAAGCAGTGACTAAAACAAGGCAACTGGGTGGCTCAGTAGGTTAAGCATCCTACCCTTGGTTTTGCCTCAGGTCATGACCTCAGGGTCATGGAATCAAGCTCCATGTTGGGCTCTGCATTCAGTGAGGAGTCTGCTTCAAGATTCTTTCCCTCTGCCTCTCCCCAAACTTGGGCCGCCTCTCTTTCTCAAATAAATAAATCTTAAAAAAAAAAAAAAAGAATACAGGGGCACCTGGGTGGCTTGGTTGGTTAAGCATCTGCCTTCAGCTCAGGTCATGATCTCAGGGTCCTGGGATCGAGTCCCACATCAGTCTCCCTGCTCCACAGAGAATCTGTTTCTCCCTCTGTCTCTTATCCCCACTCATGCTCTCTGTCTCTCTCAAATAAATAAATATAAATCTTTTTTTTAAATAAACTTTTCTTAAAATATTTTATTTACTTATTTGACAGAGAGAAAAACAGCAAGAGAGGGAACAAAGTAGGGGGAGTGAGCAATGGAGAAGCAGGCTTCCCACCGAGCAGGGAGCCCGATGCGGGGCTCGATTCCGGGACTCTGGGATCATGACCTGAGCCGAAAGCAGACGCTTAATGATGGAGCCACCCAGGTGCCCCTAAAAAAGAAACTTCTAAAAAACAAAACAAAACAAAAATAAAAACAAAGTGCATGTCTCCATGGAACTTTCTTTCTAAAATCAGGTTGACTGAAGTATTTATATGCAGTAAAATCTGCCACTTTCAGGTTTACAGCTCCATGATTTTGACAAATCTATACAGTTATGTAACTACCACCACAATCAAGTTATAGTATATTTTCTATCATCAAAATCAAAAGCGCTTATGTACTCATAGCCTCTACCCATCCCTGTCCTTAGTAAACACTGATCTGTTTACTGTCTGTACAGTTCAGCTTCTTCCTGGATGCCATATAAATGCAAACTTTTAGTAGGTAGCATTTTGTGTTTGGCTCTTTTCACTTAGAATTATGCTTTAATATTCACCCACGTTGTTGCATCTATCAGGAATTTGTCCTTTTTATTCCCGAGTAGGATTCCATTTCATGGATGTACCATAATGCATTTTATCTGTTCACCATTTGATGGTCATTTACCTTGTTTCCAGTTTGGGGTTATAATGAATAAAGGTGCTGTCAACATCCACTGAGAGGTTATTTTGTAAGGACATATGTTGTAGTTTCTTTTGGGTAAGTACCTAAGAATGGGACTGCTGGTCATGTGTTAAGTATTTGTTTAACTTTATAAGAAACTGTCAGACTATTTTCTGAGTCAGCCAAACAATTTTGCGTTTCCACCAGCCCTGAATGAGAGCCTCAGATGCTTCTTATTCCCACCAGTTCCCTTGCCAGTAGAAGTTTCTTTGTTTTTTTAATTTTCCTTTAGGCACTCTAATAGGTGTATGAGCTCATATTATATTGGAAATCACCATTCTTTTGTTCAGTTAATCAGTGTTGGTATTTTTCAGTCTCCCACACTTCCTCTTAGATTGAAAGAGACTGAATCAATCCATCAGGTTATGACAAATAAAGGAGCCCAATCATCCGGGCTGGTGGTTCTCACTGTGGGTTCTATCCTGTGGAATTTAGGCAGAGCCTTGCTCCGGGGTAGGCCCTATTAGGAGGGCATACTCATGCATTGAACTGGGCAAGTAGATCAGAGAAGGCTCTCATTAGTGTGTTTCTGATGAGAACCAGAGGGCCTGAGGAATCTCTCAGAGAAGCTTTGTTCCACAAAGATGAATTAGGATGTGTTGTGGTGAGGAGACCAAAAACCAGGAGACAGGTTTGGAGGGTACAGAGTAATTCAACCCTGAGCTACCAGAGGTCTGAGGTAGGTTGTAGTATTGGTAAAGTCTGACCAAAACAAGACAAAACAAAACAAAACCGACCAAAGAAGGAATGATTATGGATATGATAAAAGGGTAAGCTAAATTAGTAGTTGACAATTGGAGTTAGGACAAATAAATGAGTTGATGTGCTTGATGTTTCACATTTAAATGATAAAGAGAAGGATCCCAATAGCAAGATGAAACAGCATTTCACAAAGTCCCCATCTTACTCAATCCAATGGTCAGGCAGTTCTTCACACGCAGTTTACGAACTTGTTAGAAAAATAGACTATAGATCAATTGACATACCGGATGTCCTTTTGTCCTTTTCTTAATCTTGGGATGCCACTCGCTGCTGAGCCTTCAGTAACACTGCCTACTCCTTCACTTTTCCTTTGTTGGTTCTTCCTCATCGCCTCCACCTCTGGATATTTACATCTTGAACCTGCACTTTTTCCTTGGATCGGACTCGCATATCTCACCACCTACTGAACACCTCTATCCTGCTGTCCAGCAGGCACCTCAACCTTACTCCTGGGGTTTATCACCCCCAACCTGTGTCTCTTGCTCTTGTCTTCTTTTATTCCAGATACTCAGGCCCCAAATCATGAGATCAGCCTCAGTTTCTCTTCCTCCCAGATCTCTATTATATTCATCAGCGTATGTTTTCGGCTTTCCCTTTAAAATATGCCCAGAACCTGACCATTTCTGTCTGTTTCTACTGCTACCATCATGAGCTGAGTCACCTGCTCCAGAAGCCTTACTTTCCTCACCTGTAGAAAGGGAATAATAATTAATAATAATAATAATAATTTTTTCATAGAATTGTGTGAAGAATTGTGAGACAACACACATAAAGCAGTACAACATCTTGCACATAGTAAATAACAGTAATTTATTATTTCTATGACTTAGAGAAAGTATTCCTTATCAAAAAAATACATAAAGCTACATTTCAGAAAAAGTGTCCCTTTTCTATAGTCTCCAAGTTGAGTCTACTAATTTTCATTGCTCCTTAAAGGATATGACTGTTTATCTTGTAATTGTGGTTTGAGGGGAAGTTGCACAACATACTTTAGTTGTACTGACCATTTAAGAAATTTCTAAGTTGTTGTGAAGAGTCAAACATTTCTGAATAACCTAAAGCATGGCTTAAAAACAGGAGTTTCTGGGCATTGAGAAGATTAGCATGTTTCTGAATCATTGTTGAGCTGTTCTTTTTCTTTGGAATGGAATGAGAAATACTTAGAGTCAGCATACCATTCCTCTGATTTCACAGACCAGAACATGCAATTTCTCTTGTTTCCTTCGCCTCTGAAATGAGGCCTCTAATCCTGACACTAGACGGCCCTTTATTAAAAACTGTAGAATGGTTTTGTTATCTATTACCTGGTAGAAAGACCTATATGGGAAGAACTTTTTTTTTTTTAATTAGCCATAGGCTATAAATGTTCCTATTCAATCTTCTTGAAACTTTTCATTTCAGAAGATATGAGGTGTAGATTTTGGAACATTATCTGACACAAATTTTCTGTTGGCTACTGAAGAAGTCTTTTAAAAAATTTTTTTATTTATTTGAGAGAGAGAGAGAGTGGGCGGAGGGGGAGAGGGAGACAGAGAACCTCAAGCAGGCTCCATGCTGACTGCAGAGCCCCACTTGGCAGATCTCAGGACCCTGAGACCATGACCTCAGCTGAAAGCAAGAGTTAGACACTTAACCAACTGAGCCACCCAGGTACCCCAAGAAGTCTTTATTATTGACTCATTATTCCTAGGAGACCAGTTGTTCTGGTCATGATTTTAAAAAAAGGAAGAAGAAGATTGTTCACTAACTAGCCTTTTTCTCAGTAATCCTTGTGAAAACCAACCACCTTTAGAAGAGGCTGATTGGAATGTGGGACACAAATTAGCCACCCAAAGGGATGGTAACTGGCTATGAGAGAGCTTCACATATAGCTGGAGATGACAGTGCGGGACTGTTTATTCTTACAATGCCTAGTATGCATTGTCAAATATTTGAGGGAACAAATCATAGACCTATGTTGGTTTCTTGGAAGCTCTTTTTGCATGTGAATTTTCTTGACTGGCTGTGATAATCACTATCATTATACTGTTGCCTCATTTTACTATATACTATATGGTTGCCTCAGTGTTGGGAATGTATATTGAGAAGAGGATATACCAGAACCAATTGTACTTTGGTGCAAGGTCCAGATGAACAGTTGCCATATTAGAGCTATGATTCAGATAAGAGCTCTGCCTTATTCCTGTTACATGTTTCTAAGGAAATCATAAAACTAAGTGTGAGCACAGGTATTAGTCACTATGATTGAAAAATACAATTAGAACAAGAATCAAAGAAGTACAAATACTTAAATATTATTAACATTCACTTTTTTCGTAAGTATTGACTTTTCATTCATTCTTCATTTCTTCATTGAAAAAAATACTTTTAAAAATGCCCTCAAATCTCACATGTTATGAAGTTTCAGGCTTTGAGAATTTTACCCAATCCTTGGGGAAAAATCCCTAACATTTTTCTTCAAACTTTCTGACTGTTGAGTATTAAAATTAATGCCTATTTTCCCAGCTTTCTCTCAAGGCTTATTTCTAAGGTAATTTTTAGAGGTTCTCATTCGCTGTCATGGAAATGTCTGTTTTTCTTTGTTCCCATAGGGAAGTACAAGAGAGACTTTTATCTGCCTGAAGAGCTTTACAGTTGCCTGGATAAAACCTTATAGACAACGTCTAACTAATCAGGAAATATTTTCTCTCTTCTCTCAACCTCAGCTCCTGCTTTATTATTTTCCTAAGGTACATTGAGTAGTCTCTTCCCAGCCACCTCTCTCAGAGGTAGGATATACAGAAAGCACAGTGATATCAAATCCTCACCTTAAAAAGTATACTTAAGCACTACTGGAGGCACCTGGGTGGTGCAGTTGGTTGAGTGCCTGATTCTTGACTTTGGCTCAGGTCAGGATCGCAGGGTCCTGGGATCAAGCCCCCGCTGCGTTGTGCTCTATGCTGAATGCGGAATCTGCCTGAGATGCTTTCTCCCTCTGGAGCCTCCCCACATGTTCTCTCTCTCAAATAAATAAATAAAATCTTTTAAAAAGTATATTTAAGTACTACTTTTTGTTAAGCAGTAAGATTTGAAAATATATGTGAGGGATATCACCATACCTGCCCATTTTATTGCAGGAAGGCAGATGCAGCATTATATTTTTCACTTAGGTATTTATTACCTTTCTCTGTCCTGTTTTGTCTGTTTTTGTTAGCGTCTGTATTCTCACTACCTAGAAAAGTATCTGACCCATGAACAACGTTAAAAGATTTGAGTGAGTGAATTAATGCTTTTTCCTTCCTTTGTACCTCCTAAAGATATTAATGGTTCACACTATATTGTATTACATTTAAAAGATGGATTTGAACCAGCAAAAAGAGGTTCCAAATAAAAGACTTGTATACTATAGCTATTACAAAATGTATAATTGTGTGGTAGATATTTCTTATGTTCTAAGAATTCTGCACAGGAGAATTTAGTAGCTTATATTTATTTCCTATGTCATACGAATATAACATTTTGTCACAAAAAAGAAATGTGTGGGGCGCCTGAGTGGCTCAGTCAGTTAAACATCTGACTCTTAGTTTTGGCACAGGTCATGATCTTGTGGTTGTGGAATTGAGTTCCGTGGGATCCAGCTCTATGCTCAACTTGGTGTCTGCTTCAGATTATTTCTCCCTCTCCCTCCTGCTCTCTCTCTAAAATAAATACATAAAATCTTTAAAAAAAAAAATGTTCGGGGCGCCTGGGTGGCTCAGTTGGTTGAGCGACTGCCTTCAGCTTAAGTCATGATCCTGGAGACCCGGGATCGAGTTCCACATCGGGCTGCCTGCTCGGCAGGAAGCCTGCTTCTCCCTCTCTCACTCCCCCTGCTTGTGTTCCCTCTCTGGCTGTGTTTCTCTCTGTCAAATAAATAAATAAAAATCTTAAAAAAAAAAAAAAACTATTTAAAAAAATTGTTCAAGAGTTAGAAGTTCTGAGTTTTAGGCCCAGCTCTTAACTTAATTATGTCTGGGACTGTGAGCAAATTTACTTTTATCTTTCTGGATTTAAATCCATTAACAATGTCCACCAGACTGCATTAAATATCTTTGCTGTCTTCATTCTGACATGTTCTCATTGCACTGTCATCATACATCTCTATTTCTCCCCACGTATCACATTTTATTGAACATATCTACTTATCTATGTTTTTCCCACTGGATCTATGAAAATGGACTCTCCTTCATAAAAATAATAGCTATTATATTTTAGTACTTTTAGATGTCCTATTCTAACTGATTGAATATCTTTAAGGAAACCATTCAATAGGTATATCTGACTCCATTTTGTAGAAGAGGAAATGTAAAACTTTAATCAGCATGTCCCAGATCTGTAAATATCTGGGATTCCAATTTCTGCTCTGACTGCAAAGTTTCCGCTCTTAATCACCTTACACTAGATCCTACTGCCCCCCCAAAGATGACCACCAATTATTGAGTTCCTGCCAAGTGGAAAATACCAGTATATTGATTGTAAACCTGAGAACAGTCTTGCACAGTAGATATGATTATCCTCAGCCTACATCCTATGGATCAGATAACGGATATTCAGAGCTGAGAAGTGGTCTCCTCCTCAACCATACAACTAGGACATTCTGAATAGTCTAATATGTCTTTCTGCAAGTTATCATAAGCTTAGTTGATATTTACACTTTTCATCATCCTCTACCCACTTACGTTCCCTTTTGCCTTTAGCCAGTACTTAACTGGTTGGAATTCTTTGTATGGTTGTTGAATGATTTTTTTTATTTGGTTGCGTTTTTTTTACCATTGTTCCTAAAGGGTCTGAGCCAATAATTTATCTCTATCGAGTTGTTCCAGTCTTCCACAAAATTTGTTACTGAATATGAAAATCCTGGTAGTTGCTCTGTCCCTCAGTGATTGGCAAGGCTTAGTTGAGTCGATGTGTTCCAGGAAAGAGACTGCATTTGTGAAAGTACCTTACCTTACAATCATTCTACATGTGATTATGTTTATACTTACCAGTTGTTCTTCAGGACCCATGTCATCTCCTATACAAGCCAGGCAAGTGAATCAGGTAGGGTTGTCATAGGGGTCATGCTCTAACTCCTACGTTTTCCAAGCCTTTGATGGTGAGTGGAACTGATCACTATAATTTTCTTAGGGGTATGCTGTTTTTTCAGTTGTTATTTCTGAAGGAAGAGGTAGTCAGAAGGGTTCCCACTTAGTTTAATCTTTTACTACCATAATATCCCTTGCTCTATGGTTGGAGGATGTGATACAACTCTTTGAACCAGGTAGTCAGGACCTAGAGAAACCACCACAGTTTGAGTCTGCAGACTATTTGATACCAATTCAGGCCAAGACTTCATTTTCATCTGTCTCTTCGACCTCTTTATAGCGATTGGGGTCAGCTCAGATCCGGTCTAATAATGCATTCCAATTTCCCAGTGCTTAGTAAAGGTATGTGGTAAAAGACTACATACTTCTTTGTTGAAGATTTAGGAAGAAGATATATAGTGCATTACTATGGAAGTGATAAAAGGTATTCCTCAAGGGACTTCTATCACCTCCTCATTGAAGGGACTCTACCTATAACTGACTCAGATCTGGGAGCTGGATGTGAGAGCATGATTCTTACTTGTAGCAGCTCAAGTTACGTTCACTAGTCCTAAAGGCTTGGTGTTTTTTCTTTTAAACACACACATATAAATGTATAGATACATGTATCCTGCAAAATATCTTGTTGATTGCATATAGGTATTTTTTTAAATTTATTTTTAATAATTTTTTTAAAATTTATTTTGTAGTATTGTTTTTTAAATTTATTAAATAGTATTGAGCTAGCAATCTTTTTTCCTTACAGTTAAAACTCAATATTCCATATTCCTTCTCACTGTAGTGTGACATTCATAACCAAACTTATCAGATTTCAGTCATCTGTTCCTCCAGGATTGGATATCTTTAATGCTCTTCACTTTCTGCTCTGTAGAGGTGTCCCGGCATATAGGCCCTGTGTCTGTAGGCCTGTGTGGAGGCTCCTATAGGACTATACCCTGGAGTCTCATTGCCTATTCATGGGGTCTGCTGAATTCTACTGTGTGATCTCCTGAATGGCAAGAAAAGTACATTTACACCTGTGATGCATAATCATTCCTCTTTCCCCCTGTTTTTACTAAAACTTTACAGTTTCTGATTACCTGATTTTTGTCTATCTGATGTTTAGTTTATCTATTTAAATTTACCTAGGGCTTCATCTCTTTTAGTTTGCATGTCCACAAAAATAGTAGGATTTGGCTTCTATATACTTGTTAGCCTTTTGTATTTCCCCTTCTGTGAATTGCATCATATTCTTTGTCTGTTATTTTGTTTCCTGACTTGTTGATTTGTACAGATCCCTTTTCTGTTCTAGACATAAATCCCTTTTAGAATTTAGGTATCATAAATATTTTCTCCCATTCTATCAACAATAAGTTTATCTCCACTGTGGTACTCTCTGTTGGAAAGAAATCCTTGATTTTAATGTCAATTAATCTATCCATTTTTTTATTTTACCTTATGACTTATAGTATGTGGGTCTCATTTAAAATACTTCTTCTGACTTTAAGTCTGCAAAAACATTCTGTATTTTTTCTGTTCCCTGTGTAGTTTTCTTTTCATAGTTAGTTCTTTCAAACATGTAGAGCCACACTCATGTCTAATGTACAGTAGGAATTAATTTTTCTTCTTGTAAAAAGCCAATTTTACCAACATTATCTATTAAATGATCCATCATTTCTGTACTGATTATATTTAAATATATACAAAGCTCTATTCCTGAGCTTTCTATTCTGCTGCAGTGCTCTTTTGTTTGTTTGTTTTGTTTTGTTTTTTTCCCACTGTGTTCTTTTTTAAAAAGTCATTACGATGGCTTTGTAGTATGCTTATTATCACTTAGGGAGAAGTCCCTAACTTTGTTCTACTTTTTCAAAACTTTCAGAAATGCACAATCTTTTATTCTTTCATATATATATTTTGAAATATTTTGTTTGTTGTAGGGGCACCTGGGTGGCTCAGTTGGTTAAGCATCTGCCTTTGGCTCAGGTCATGATCCCAGAGTCCTGGGATCAAAGCCACATGTTCGGCTCTTGGCTTGTGGGGAGCCTGCTTCGCCCTCTCCCTCTGCCTCCCCAGCACTGGCTCGTGCTCTCTATCAAATAAATAAAAATAAAATCCTTAGAAAAAAAGAAATGGTTGTTGCATCCTTTAGGAATTTCCAGGATTGAAATCTGAAACTCTGGAATTTCATTAGATCCATTTGAGGAGAAATGACATCTCAATAAAGTTCAATTGGCTTATCTGTGTTATCCTTTGATAGAATTCTACATTTTCCTCCAGATAAAACTTCCTTTGCTCTTTTTATTGCTCTATTATTTTCAATTATATTTCTCTTTGGTAATTGCTCATGTCAAGGGATGTAAGTTGTCCTCATTTTTGGCAACCTTACTAGATCTTGTTATTTCTTAGTTTTTCTGTTGATTATGTAGGATTTTTTGGTTTTTTTAAATTATGATATCACTTGCTAATAATAACAGTTCCACCTCTTCCGTTCCAGTCCTTAAACCAGGGTTCCTTTTCTTGATACACTGGCTAAGGCCTTCTGTCCTGAATCCAACAGAGGCTGTGATAGAGGTATGGCTCCTGATCTTGACATGAAAGCATCCCAAGTTTCTCCATTAACTAGGGTATATGTTAAAGGTTTTTGCGAAATGGTCTTTTTTCACTTAAGGAAATTATCTATATTCTTAGTTTTTTGAGATTTTTAAAAATAATAAGTAGGTGTTGAATGTTTAAGATGTGTGTGTTTATTTTACCTCTGCTGCATAAGCATACATTGCATTCCACTTGTGCATTTCATCTATCTTTTCTACCAGTAACAGATACCTGGGCTGGCTCTGGCTCCATGACACACCAACGGTTCTCCGTGGTACATCCTTGAGCACATCCTCCAGGTGCCTGCCTGGGGTAAATTGTTCTGAAAGTCTTTGTAGGATGTTATCTGTCTTACGCATTCATTAGAAAAACATTAACTTTTGTTTTGTTTATATTTTGTTGCTTTTTTGTGTATTTTGTGATTTTCTAAGTATGTCTTTCGTTCTTTTATTCATTTTTCTTTCATTTATTCACTTGTACTCAGTTCTTCTCACTCCCAGCTTCTTGAATTCCAGATAGTCCATCTTTTGATAAGTGAGTTTAAGCTGTTTTCATTTATTGTAATTATGGTTGTGTTATGTCTTATTTTTGTGATGGTTTGGAAAACGACATAGCTTCATCATGTAAAGTTAATATTTGTATAACCCAGTCCAGCCATTTCACTCCTAGTTGTATGCACATAAGAAACACCAGTACCTATGAATCTGGGGAGAAAACAAAAAACATCACTACAAGGCTGAGTCATAATAGCAAATAATTTGTAAACAAATCAAATGTTTATCTGCCAGACAGATAAATAAACTGTGATATGTTTTCACAATAGACCAGTACATTACACTGGAAATGAATCAAGTACAACTGCATGCAACAATACGAAGGAATTTGAAGGATGTAGTGTTGAATCAACAGTTCAAAGCCAAAAAGACAACACATATTATAATGTCTTTTGCATACAGTTCAAAAATAGCTAAAATTACATAGCATAATATTTATGCTGCTTTTAGTTCACAAATATTAATGTAAAACAGAAAAAGCAAGGGAACTGTGAACGTAAAGGAAGGAAGATAGAGATAAGATATGGAAAAAGCAGGACACCTTGGTGGCTCAGTCATTAAGCGTCTTCCTTCCGCTCAGGTCTTGAGCTAAGAATCCGGGGATCAAGCCCTGCCTCGGGCTCCCTGCTTGGCGAAGAGCCTGCTTCTCCCTCTCCCACTCCCCCTGCTTGTGCTCCCTCCCTAGCTATGTTTCTCTCTGTCAAATAAATAAATAAAATCTTTAAAAAAGTCTTTAATAATAAAAATATTTAATAAATAATAAATAAGTAAAATCTAAAAAAGAGACATAAGAGCACATAGGAAGATGTCAATTATTTACAATGCTCTAATTTGTGGGTGATGGTTCTTGGGTATTCATTATATTTTAAAAATGTATATATACAGATATATACATTTAAAAAAACTGAAGCAGGTCATGTAGAGTGATGACAATATATCATGATTAATCTGATTAATTATGTCTCAGGTCTTATGGGAAAAAAACAAAGACAACCCCTTCCCTGGACAAATAAATCTCTGACAATCCTTGATTAAAATGTTATGTAAAACCAAAGTAGTGAGAAGTAGTAGGATGTAGGAGTAGAAGCAGAAAACGACAAAATTGCCTTGTGCAAGGGAAACAAGTGGATCTCGATAAGAAACTTGAACAGGGAAAAATATACATTAACACAAATACTCATCTCTAGTACAATCATAAATGCAATACATTTAAAGACTCAAACTTATTGATCTAAGCTCACAGATTTTGTGACAAAGGAGGATATAGAAAAGTTGAAAGGAGTGAATAGAAAGAGATACACCAGGAAGACATGAACTTAAAGGAAGCTGAGATAACAATTTTAGGTTAAGACAGAATTTAGGACAACAAACATCCTACAGGTCAGAGAGACCTAAATATGGGGAAAAAGAAACCTTAGGTCAAAATGTGACAGCCGTACATGTACCAATCAAATTAATGTCAAGATATATAAAGGAATAATGGATCAATTTGGGAGAAGTGCTTAGAGCTTACAGTCTTGTTATTTGCCCAGGAAGCTAACCCTCTTGCCCTTAGCTGGTTGGTGCACTGGGGAGGGGACAAAGGCTCAGCTCCTAGCTTTTGCCCTTCCAAGTGCATTTAAAGAGGGAACACCCCCAAGCTCACTTTCTTCGTCCTGGAGAGCTCTGATGTGAGATTCTGTCTATTAGGTCCCCAACTCCCATTACCCCATCTCCCAGGGTACTTCCTCCGGCCTCAGCTGAGCACTGCCCTTTCTGCAAAGCTACCTCACCTGTGCTGTCATCTCCTGTTTCCCAGGAGTGTTGGGGCAGGGCTGAAGGATAAATGATCTGGAGGCAGCTGGTCTGCCTATGCCTGCTGCCATCTGTCCCCGTGGCAACTGGTTCCTTGGCTGTCCTGATGGGACACCACAGCTCCTGACATATGCTATGGACCCCAACTGGTAATGATCTAGCCAAGGATTGAAGGGCAGAGAATAAGGGGTACAGGATAGGTCTCAACAGCCTGTCCCCTGCTCTGTGGCCCTTGGTCTCTTCTGCTCCAATGCTAGTTTCCTGTCCCTTTTGGCTTGCCTGGGGCTTTTCCATGTCTTTCTGTTCTCATCTACCCACTTTCTTTTCACTATGGCCTTTCTGGACTCAATCTGGGGTAGAGTGACAATATTTCATCATCTTCTGGGGACTAGAATTCCTTATGTGTCTCTGCTTCCTTACAGAGAGTAGCTGCTTAAGATTGTATGTAGCAGCATTGACTTGTGCTATTTCACCTGACTCCCAAGTATATTACGAGGAACAAGTATGTTTTTTAAAATATAAATATAAAAATATAATACACTAGACTTAAATTAGTATGATTTAGCACATAAACTACTTAGCAAATAACCACTAAATAAGTACTAATTTGGATGCATGATATGAGTAGTTTGTACACATTATAGAATTAGTTCCTAGCACGAAAGCTGTAATGCTTTGTTCAGAGAGAAGGGAGAATTACTTCTGGTGAATTTTGACCAAATCCTTGAATACACTTAGTTGTAGTTTGGGATTTGTCATTTCAAAAACATTTTAACTTCTCAATTTTGACCAAAATATGCCGATTGTTAGCAAGCTTTGTAAAATTGAATGCAGAAGTTTTGATCATGAGGCAAAAACTGTCACCCTGTTTTAAAGAAAATTCACATGCCCTTCTTGGTGATATTCTAGGAAGAAAAAGGAGAAGTGCTCTCTGGGAGTGAATTTTCTTTACCCTTGTTTTCTACCTCCTTGCAAGAGTGAATCCTCATTTATTTGTCCAGAAAAATGTGCTCCATAATTTCTAGATAAGGAGTGAAGTTTGTCACGTACACATCTGATACCTTAAGTTTATGGATCTAGTCTCATTAAGAACAAGGAATGTCTGTGTCTTATGAATTCACCAGAAAACTTAGTTGTTGCTTTTTAAGATTTTATTTATTTATTTATATTTATTTATTTATTTATTTATTTGATAGAGAGAAACACAGCCAGAGAAGGAACACAAGCAGGAGGAGTGGGAGAAGGTGACACAGGCTTCCCACGGAGTGGGGAGCACCATGCAGGGCTCGATTCCAGGACCCTGGGATCATGACCTGAACTGAGGGCAGATGCTTAACAACTGAGCCACCCAGGTGCCCTGAAAACTCAGTTATGAGTTGACCTAGGTAACTCATGCAACAAGTGCCATTCAGGGGGTTCCTGAGTGGCCCAGTCGGTTAAGCATCTTGGTTTCCTGTCAGGTTGTGATCTCATGGTCTTGAGATCGAGCCCTGCCTTGGGCTCCATGCACAGCTCAGAGTCTGCATGAGTTTCTCTTTCCCTCTCCCCTACCCTCCCCTCTCAAATAAATAAATGTTTTTTTTTTTTAAAGATTTTATTTATTTGACAGAGAGAAACACAGACAGAGGGGGAGTGAGAGAGGGAGAAGCAGGCTTCCTGCCAAGCAGGGAGCCCAATGTGGGACTCCATCCCGGGTCTCCAGGATCATGACCTGAGCCGAAGGCAGTCGCTCAACCAACTGAGCCACCCAGGCGCCCTCAAATAAATAAATCTTTTTAAAAAAAGTGACATTCAGGCACCTGATACATGATAGCATATCAGTTTACATAAAACATTAACCATTTATCTTTTGAAAGGTTTCAGTTCTAGTCCTTTATCCAATTAGATAATTATAAATTAAATGATCTGGTCTGAATTAGTGTAACTCTCTATAGAATTGCCTTTACTAATGTAACTTAATATCGCTGTCTTTGACATTCTTGGATGTTGATAGGAGGAATGGTTCTGTGGAGTTAGGGTTTCTGTGATCTTCTAGGAGTGTCTGTTCCAAGGGATTAAGAATCTAGCAAGAGCAACACTAAAAAAATAAAATAAAGTATTAATAAAAAAATAAACTTCAAAAGAGGGGAAAAAAAGGATCTAGCAAGAACTTCCATTCAGAGCACACTTTATATGTTGTAGGCACATACTTTAGTGAATTTAATTCTCACTAGAAACTTATTAGATAGTATAATCCTCCTTGTATAGATGAGGAGACAAAGCCAACTTAAACAACTTGTCCACAATATATAGGATTCAAACCCAGGCCTGTTTGATTTTAAGTCTGAGACCTTATCCCATGTATTTGCAATAATATTATGCTTCTCAGTCTCCCTAAGGCAAGGATTCCAGGAATCAGTTACCCTTATAATTGGCAAGAGATGATCTGCAGATGGAATGAGCTATACTCTAGAGCTAGAAGTTTGCCTGAGGTGGCAAGGTATGATTAGGATGATCTGTGGGACCTGGAAGCTTCCCTGGAAATTGAGAATCCTTTTATTAGGAAAACAGAAAAAGACTGGGTTTTGCAACCAACCATACTGGAGACTCAACTATTCCTGACTTGGATGCTACACAGAAACTTGATTTCCTTGGCTAGATGTCTGGGACATTCAGATGACATAGAGATACAAGAGTTAAGCTTTGATGTCGAAGCTTTCAAGGAACTAAAGGTGAAGAACTCCCAGGAAAAGCCTTGTTATTTCCCTGTTTTTCTTGACTTTAAGGAAACTTAATGTCAGATGAAACACTCAACTCTAACACACCCTCAGATATGCTTATGTGCTTCCCACTCTTTAAGTTGGTGGGTTTCAACCATTTTCCCTGTTGTACTGGAGTCCTATAGGCACTTGCAAAGGGTGCCCTGATTCTCAGAGAGAAGACAGAAGGGATGGGATTTTGGCTGGGCGTCCCCATACCTCACCTGCGGCAGCTCCGCAGACCCAGACATAAAGAACATGAGCTCAACTTCACTGTCCAGTGATTTGATTTTTTTAATCAAAAAACCCTTTTTACCAGTATCCTGATCAATAAGAAGGTACTGTTAATCCTACCCTATGGGTTTTCGGTAATGATTGAATAACTTAATATGAACAGAGCACTTACAACAGTCCTTGACAAAGAATACGCACTCAGTAATTGTTGGGTTATTACTATTGCTTAATTATGTTTTTGCATATAATTTTATAATAGTCAAACAGCTGAAACTAAAAAGACAAAATTGAAAAACATATAGATTTTCTCTATAGTGGCTGAAATTTTTTTTAAAAACTTTAAATAATGTATTTTATTTTTTCAGTGTTCCAAGATTCATTATTTATGCCCCACACCCTATGCTCTATGCAATACGTGCCCTCAATACCCACCACCAGGCTCATCCATTCCCCCACACTCCTCCCTTTGAAAACCCTCAGTTTGTTTCTCAGAGAACTTCTTTATGGTTTTTTTTTTTTTTAATTTTATTTATTTATTTGACAGAGAGAGAGAGAGAGATCACAAGTAGGCAGAGAGGCAGGCAGAGAGAGAGGAGGAAGCAGGCTCCCTGCTGAGCAGAGAGCCTAACATGGGCCTCGATCCCAGGACCCTGAGATCATGACCTGAGCCAGAGGCAGAGGCTTAACCCACTGAGCCACCCAGGTGCCCAGAGAACTTCTTTATGTTTTAAACTGTCTCTGTGTATTTAATTTTTATCTATGTTATGTATCATTTTCACAGTAAATGGGATCTAATTTATTCCCAATTTGCCACTTTTGAGCCAGAACACTGCCTTCCCTAAAAATGAAAAGCGTTATCTCTGACCTTTCCCAGTAAGAAACTTAGAAATTACCTTTATTTATTGGCCAGGTGATCTCATAAATGAGATTATGACGGCTTAAAGTATTTTGCTGTCTTCTTTACAAATGAGAAAAAATAGAAGTAAAGGAGCTAGCTAACAGCAAAAGAAAAATAATGCCTATTGCTAGTCATGCCAATGTTTCTTACTTCCCTTGCTCCTCATTTCTATTCTTTTTTTAAAGATTGCATTTATTTATTTATTTGGGGAGGAGAGGGAGGGGGGAAAGAATCTCAAGCCCACTCCTCGAAGATCACAGAGCCTAAGGCCAGGCTCACTCCCAGGACCCTGAGATCATGATCCAAGCCGAAATCAAGAGTTTGAGGATTAACCAACTGAGCCACCAGACGCCCCCATTTCTACTTTTGAAAAATTTTCAAAGTTATCTTTCAGTGAGGGTGCCTGGGTGGCTCAGTGGGTTAAAGCCTCTGCCTCTGGCTCAGGTCATGACCTCAGGGTCCTGGGATAGAGTTCCGCATCAGATTCTCTGCTCGGCAGGGAGCCTGCTTCCTCCTCTCTCTCTGCCTGCCTGTGCCTGCCTCTCTGCCTACATGTGATCTCTCTGTCAAATAAATAAAAATCTTTAAAAAAAAAAAAAAGTTATCTTTCAATGAGAAAAAAAAACAACATTATTTTTATTGTATTTTCCCCCATTTTTAAGCTGTATATATAGCATACATTTACTGATTTAAAAGGAGAATGAAATGAGCCTTATTGTGTAGATATCTTCCATTTACCCTTCACCTTGACCTTCTTTGTTGATTCTGTCCCACATGCTCTGTGCTCTGACTTGCAGGGCCTCAACCTAGCTTCCATTGCTTTCCAGTTTTCGGTTGGTCTTGGCCAGTGGGACACTGCATTAACTTCTTTTTCTACACACTGCCCTTACCTTCTAAATAATGCCATTAGTAACTTCCCCTTAAAATGAGGGCGTCATCTGTTTCCTTTAAGGGCCCAACCAACTCTTTGTGTTTTTTTTTAAAAAATGCAGTCTCACCATATGTGTATGCTAACACATATTGTTTAGTCTTTGCCTTTTTAGCTTCTGTAAATGCATTGATTTAAGGTCTCTTCTTACCATGTTCCATTTTTGCTCTTTGCTAATTCATTACATACATTTGTTAAACAAAATTCAACTGATTAAATTTAAAGGTCTAATTGGTTTTATTCAACAATTTATGGATCAAGCAGCATATTACCTAGCAAGTAAATAGAAACCCCAAGTCGTTCAAAATGGAAGAATTTTATAGGAAGAAATAGGGTGGGATGAGAAAGTTATTAGCAAAAAAAGAAAAGAAAAGGAAGGATTATTTCAGGAATGAACACTTCCCTTGGGGAAAAGGCAGGGCATCTTCTCATGCAGACTGTCTCACTAGGGCTCATAAGAAATTTCCAGATAGGCTGATTTAAAATTCTACTCTTGGAAGAGGCTGAAAGTGCAGTTAGGTTAGGTAATAGGTATTTTTCTTAATTTTATTATATTTAAATTCAACTAATTAACACATAGTGAGTGTATCATAGTTTCAGAGGCAGAATTCAGTGATTCATCCATTGCATATAACACCAGTGCTCATTACATCTGTGCCCTCCCTGAGTATTAAATATTGATGGGACTTAACACACGTGTTCCAGTTTAAAAAAGTTTCTTTTTTATACATTCTATTCTTATATGGTTAGTAGCTAGTATAGAAATTTTAACTTTCATATTTAACTTAACAAATCTCAACTTAGACCTTTACCCTCCTTTTAAACACCAGCATCATACAATGCTTATCTCCTGATTACCACTTTCCCAACTTCAATGCTCTTTTTATCCAGCATTTTGGTTCTGTCCTGTTTTCATACTTACAAAAAGTAGACGTTGCTGCTATTATTATTTTATGTAATCGGTGACTCGAGTCTCTAGATTTAGCTACCTTCTATCATTTTCTTCACTTACCATTCAGTCTTCCATCTGAGATCTTTCTTGTGAAATTGAAGTTAGTTATGTTCTAACAGGATACCCAGAGGCTAACAACAAGGAAGTCATGGCCTGCTATTGGGAAAGTCAGAGGCCTGCCCTGGCAGCCCTCCACATGAAGCCAAACCAAAATAGACAAACCCAAGATGGGGGGTTGCCCAGACAGGAAAGCCCTGATAAATAAGGAAGCAAAGGCATAAAACCCTGCTTCCAAGAAATCCCCACCCCAAGTAATGGACATTCCACTTCCTAGCTAACAACTGTCAATAAAAGATGGAAACCTGCACCCCAGCTCCAAGGCTCTCTTTCTTGAACTGGCCCTACCACTCTCACAACTCAGAATGTGTTTTTGATGTGGGAAAAAAGACAGAAGGAAATGTAGATAAAATTAAATGTCTTGGGATGCCTGGGGGGCTCAATCTGTTAAGTGTCTTCCTTGGGGTCTGGTCATGATCCTGGGGTCCTGGGAGCAAGTTCTGAATCCTGCTGGGGCTCAGTGGGGGGCCTGCTTCTCCTTCTGCCCCTCCCCCTGCTTGTGCTTGTGCTTGCTCTCTCTTTCTCTCCCTCTGACAAACAAATAAATAAAATCTTAAAAAAAAATTTTAAATGTCCTTATAGCCCACAGCTCATTGGCAAATACTTGAGATAGACAGATTTTAACATTCCTCCAGGATCCTGTGAATCTTCTTTACCATATGAAAGCCCTTTTGAAACTTCCCTTATCTTTATTTCCATCAACCCTAGGTATATAATCAATTGCTCCTCACAACCCCACACCCCCCCCACCCCGGCTCCTCACCCCCGCCCCTCCTCCCCCCTCCAGCCCCCAGGCAGCAGGAGGCAGCAGGCAATCTCAGCAGCAGCTCTTTCTGTCAATAGATCCTGTCTCCATGCTTTAATAAAACCACCTTTTGTAGGGCACCTGGGTGATTCAGTTGTTGAACATTTGTGTCTGCCTTTGGCTCAAGTCGAGTCATAATCCCTGAGTCCTAGGATTGAGTGCCGGGATCCAGCCCTGCATCCGGCTCCCTGCTTGGAGAGAAGCCTGCTTCTCCCTCTCTCATTGCCCTCTCTCTAGCTGTGTTTCTGTCAAATAAATACATAAAAATCTTACAACAAGACAAAACAAAACAAAACAAAAAACCCACCTTTTTTGTACCGAAGACATCTCAAGAATTCTTTCTTGGCTCTTGACTCTCATCCCCAAAAGCACTACTCCAGAAAAACTATAGCACTTTCACTTCAGTGAAATCTCTCACTTGTGTGCTATATTGTCTGTCCCTGAATTCTTTCTCAGGATGAGACCAAGAGCCTTTGGCAACATGCTGAGGACCAGCTGAGTCCACGCCTCAGAGCCTGCTCTCTTTCCAGTTCATCTAAAATGTTTGTTCTGAAAGAACATACTTCAGAAGTTTTTAGTGAGGTTCTGTTATTAGTAAAGCCCATCTTTGCTTATCTGTAAGTGTAATTATTTTACCCTTGTTCTTAAAAGCTAGTTTAACTAAGTATGAAAATTTTTAGCACTTTCAAGATGGAGGTAAATATCTTTTGGAGGGCTACCTTTGAATGTTTTTGGTGTTCTTTCATTTCAATATACTTTCAATAGATGTAGATTTCTTTCTATTTCTCTGACTGGAAGGTCCCTGGACTCACTGAATCTGAGAATTGTTCTCAATCAATTTCAAAGATTTTTTAGCCATTATCTCTTCAAATTTTTTTTTCTCTCTCATCCTATTGACTCATTCTGAAAAACTGATTTAATACCCTTTATATTTTCTCATCTATGACCTGAAACTTTCAAACTCTCTCTCTCTCTTAATTTCATCCCAACCTTTTCTGGTTGTCTTCAGGTCGTCTCTTTAGCTGTGCCTCATCTTCTGTTCAGTCTATCCATTGAGTTCCTAACTTCAAATATTACCTTTTAAATTTTACATTTTCTATTTGGTTATTTTCATATCTGCTTAGTCATTTTTCTTAGCCTCTTATTTCTTCATCTTATTTTCAATTCCTTCTATTATTTCCTTAAAACATACCGAATATATTTATTTGATATCCTGTATCAATAATGCCATTATTAGCAGACTTTCTGTGTATTATCCTGAAGTTTGTTATTCCTGCTGACTCTTGCATATGTTAGCTTGGTTTCTTGATGGCCTGAGGTGATGAGTGCCCAGTCATGCCCACTAGAAAGTGTTTTATGGGAATTCCTTGATGTCTGGATTGCAAGTCCTTTCTCTAAGAGCATTGATATCCTTAGTTCTGCTAAGAACCTTAGCTTACTACCAACCTAGAGATTTTTGACCAAGTTTTCAGTTTGGTTTACCAGAAACACAGATTATTTATCTGAATTTTAATTCTCAAACTCATTAAGCATCAGTTTAGGGTAGGAATTTTCCGAAGAGACTCTTTCTTCTTTCTTTTCCTATCCCTACTCATCTCCTTTCCTTTTTCTTCATTTCTGTTTCTCTTTCCATTTTCTCTCTTTCTTTTCCTATATCTTTAAGCTCTTTCTATCCCTTCCTTCTTTTTTTCTTTCTTCCTTATTTTTCCTTCCTGCTCCACAGCTAAAATTGGCAACTAGCCCTAGCACCTAGCTCTACAGAATGCCCCTCCCCCATTAGTCTCCCTTTATGTTTTATGCAGAGTTTTTCAATCTGATTAATTTGAATCCCAGACTAGATGTCCTGGGTTGGCCATATACTCTCAGGATTAATACCACCTTAACTCTGTTGTTTGGGGCTCTAAAGTCTTACTGTCTCACATGTCCAACCATTCATTTAAAATGAGCTCCACTGAGCAGGAGCCTGATGCAGGGCTTCATCCCAAGACCCTGAAATCATGACCTGAGGCAGACACTTAACTGACCGAGCCACCCAAGTGTCCCTAAAAAGATGTTTTTAATGCAATTTTAATGTACTTGTTTTGCACTGGGATTTTTTTTTCCTTCTCTATAGTAAAAGGAAGCAGAATATGTCATTCCCCAAATATACCTCTTTGGCATAAGGATCATGGTTATTTTTAAGAAAAAGCAGAAACAGGAGAAGCTCTGAAACCAATTGATAGTACTTCTTTTCTCTCTTCTTACTTAAGAAAAAGGCCTCCCAATTTTTCAAGTTCAATAATCTGTCAGTAAAAGGGCAAATGCTTACTAAGTACAGTTTTCTACCTAATTAGGTGTGTCTAAGTTAGTGACACTAATGAATAATTTGTGTCTTTGGAAGAAAAATTGTTACCATCTTTGAAAAAACTAAAAATGTTTCATTTTTCTTGAGTATCTAGAGTATTATTTTATAATTTCCTTTAAAAAGGGGATGTAGGACGTGTCACAGTACTAAAATAGTTGATTTTACTTATATGATCAACTTTTGTGCATCAAACACTTGATATATATATATTTTTTATCACTCTGCAGGGTAGATATCATGATATTCAGAAAATGTGGATCCTAAAGGTTAAGACATTTGCCCAGGGTAACACGGCTATTAAGTAGTACACTTGGGAGGTAAACAATGTCATAACTTGTTCTATTTTATATTCTTATAACGCCATACCTTGCTTTTCAATTACAAATCACACGGTAATTCTATTTGCATCTGTGATGTTTTGAATAATGTCTGTGCTGCCAGTGACCAGGAAAATTCTGTGAAGGTGGGGTTCATGTGTATTTGGCCTGCAGTTGTGTTCCTGCTGTTTAATGTAGTGCTCCATAGGGGAGGTGCTTTAACATCTATTTGTTGAATGAATAAATAAATGAACTCATATTTATTGAGCACATGCTGGGGGCTTTGTGATAGACACTATGGCAAGCTTAAAGAACCTGTGAAAAAGATCCTCAGACTTAGTTTACTGTATAGTAAGAGGAAAAAGAAGTGCCATACATAGCCAGATGTTAAATATACAGTTTTGAGGGGCGCCTGGGTGGCTCAGTTGGTTGAGCGACTGCCTTCGGCTCAAGTCATGATCCTGGAGACCCGGGATCAAGTCCCACATCGGGCTCCCTGCTCAGCAGGAAGCCTGCTTCTCCCTCTCTCACTCCCCCTGCTTGTGTTCCCTCTCTGGCTGTGTTTCTCTCCGTCAAATAAATAAAATCTTAAAAAAATATATATATATAAAGTTTTTGGAGTTCAGACATTGTCTAGGAGAGCAGTGGCATTTACATGGTAGATCAGAGAAATTTTTTGAGGGAAGTTTTGAGCTCAGGATGTATGAGAAGTGTATTTCAAAATCTGCTTTGACAACTCTACTGTCAATGACCTAAGATGGGCTTTGCATTAGGTACAAGGTCAGTTTTTTCTTTAAATTGAGATATAATTGATATAGAACATTATATTAGTTTCAAATGTACAGTATATTAATTTGATATTTATATATATTACAAAATGGTCATCACATTAAGTCTAGATAACATCCATAATTACACAATTACAATTTTTTTTCTTTCGATAAGAACTTTTAAGATTGACTCTCTTAACAACTTCCAAATATACAGTGAAATATTAGCTATAGTTGGGGCGCCTGGGTGGCTCAGTTGGTTAAGTGACTGCTTTCGGCTCAGATCATGATCCTGGAGACCCAGGATCGAGCCCCATCAGGCTTCCTGCTTCGGCCGGAAGTCTGCTTCTCCCTCTCTCAGTCCCTCTGCTTGTGTTCCCTCTCTCGCTGTGTTTCTCTCTGTCAAATAAATAAAATCTTTGAAAAAAAAAGAAAGAAATATTAGCTATAGTAACCATTTTGCATATTATATCTCCAGGACCTGTTTTCTTTCATCTTTTCTTGTCGTTTTTTCCATGATATTTAAATCCTTTCATTGTGATTTAATTGCACAGTGAATGAGTAATCTCTCAGAAAGAACAAATTCAAGTGAGAAGGTGCAATCCTTACCTCACATAATCTAATATACTTTTCACTTTGAATTTTTTAATGGAGTAAGTTTAGGAGGGTATCAGACTTGGAGGAATGTCTCTACTTTTCTCTTGTTCCTCACTGTTTTGTATGTTTTGTAAACTCATCTTCTTCCTCTTCACTATTTTATTCTGTTACTATGATGGCCCATTATGATTTCCATTGTCCATGCTCTCTGGACAATTTACTTCTAATGTTTAATTTCTTAGTTTAAATATGCATTTTGGATGAATTTTAAAAAGAAAGAATATACCTTTAACATGATAATAATAATGATGATTAATAATAATAAAGAATATTGTCTGATATTCAAGTGAATACATTTCTAGACTTGAAATACAGCTCTACCAGTTGCAAGCATTGCGACTTGGGTAAATTAAGTTATTCAAACTCTAAACATTAACTTTTTTAGCTGTAAAATGTGATAGTGATATGACTGTTACAAAGATTAAACTCAATGAACATAAATCTTTGCTGTCAGTTTCTGGCAGAAGTTATTCTATAACATAAAGCTTCAATGATTCCTTTTCACTGGCACCTCCGCAATGAATAGCTTTGATTCAGGGCTGTCTGCGAAACTTTGAGAACAGCCATCTGACTACCAGTGGTTCTGCCAGGAGCACAGGCATCAACCTCCCTAGGGCTCAACCTGTCCACAATCGAGCTTTTCCTATCTCAGTGGCATCCCTATGCTCCTGTTATTCAGACAGAAAACCTTTCTCTTACTAAGCAATCAGATCATCAAGTTCTGCAGCTTTTACCCACATAGCTGCGTCTCATTAGCCTCTCAAGCATATGACCTCTTCCTTCCATCTGTTGTGAATTCTGGCACCATTGACACAGTGTCCTGATCATACTACCCAGCTTCTTTTGCGTGCATGACTGTCAGCTTGTCTTCACTAAGGTGCAAATTTAAATGTGCTGCTTCCTTGCTTAAAACCATGCGGTGGTTCTGATTGTAGCATGGGATAAAGGACTCCTCTCAGATTTGCCCTTCACTTACCTTCTAGAGTATTCTCCTCACCTTCCTCTCTCCCTGCATTCACACTGCGACCCTGAAGAGTGGAATGACTGCAATTTCCTGAGTTAGCCATGCCCAGAATCATGGCTCAGGTTCATATCTGCCCCCAATATCACCCTCTTCCTTGATATTCCCCCAACCGCCCCACCCAGCCCATCCTTCTTTGCCTGGAAGATACTTCCTTATCCTTCAAGTATGGTTTAATCATCATCTCCTTTTGTGAACTTCTCCTCAAGCATAGGCATGACATGATGACCGTCACGCCCTCAACACTTCAGGATGGTACCAGTACTTTATAGCTTTGTCCTTGCTAGACTATAACCAGCTTTTTCATTCCTGTGTCCAAAGGAATGCTTCCTGGAATAAAGATATTTGTTAGAGGCACCTGGGTGGCTCAGTCATTAGGCATCTGCTTTTGGCTCAGGTCATGATCTGGGGATCGAGCCCCATATTGAGCCGGGCATTGGGCTCCCTGCTCAGTGGGAAGCCTGCTTCTCCCTCTCTCACTCCCTCTGCCTGTGTTCCCTCTCTAGCTGTGTTTCTCTCTTTCAAATAAATAAATAAAATCTTAAAAAAACAAACAAACAGATTTTTGTTAGATAAGTTCTTTTTCAAAAATGAAATAAAATATCTGAAAACTACTCAATTCATATTGAAACTCTGACTGTGAAATAGGTAGTAAATATTTATAGTTTCTCTGAATAGATAGTTCTCTATTGCATGTGTAGATACAGTAATAATGCAACTTACTCTGTTTACATTGTATAAAATAAAATTTCCACTGTGCTTGTGAAGCTCTACCATGTCTTTTATATGTCATTCTGTAAATATTTAATTTATGCAATGGGCTAGACACTTGTGAGCTTTAAAAAGTATTTGGTGAAGTATAGGTGAAAGAGATTAAAAGATTCAAGCTTCCAGTTATAAAATAAATAAGCCATAGGGATTAAAAAAATTTTGTCATTTTCTATACTGTCAAAGACCATAAAGTCTAGACTAGATGTTATCACCAGCAGGCCCTAGAGACCCTATCCCCCTGCCTGCACTAAATCACCATGTTCCTCAGGCAAAAGTCAGAGCCCAGCACGCATCCCCTCTGCCTCGGGGTCACTGACGATGTCCTTGCTCTGCTGCAGTGGGCCTTTCTCCCTCTAGGGTCTCCAGGGCCCTGCGGCTGAGAAGTGAAACAAGTTTTCTTTCCAGACTAACCTCTTCCCTTCCTAACTCCATTGTATTCATTTCCTTTTGGTGTTCTAACAAATTGCTACAAACATAACAGCTTAAAACAACACAAATTTATTATGGTCCTGGAGGTCAGAAGTCTAAAACGGTTTCAACGAGTTAAGAGCAAGTAAAATTGTATGGGCAGGTCCTGTTCCTTTCTGGGGGCTGTAGGGGAGAATTAGTTTCCTTGCCTTTCCAGCTTCTAGCAGCCACTCATAGTCCTTGGTGCATGGGCTTCTTTCTCTTTTTCAAAGGCAGCAAATGCAGGTGTATCCTTGTCACATTGTATTACTCTGATTTCTTCTTGATCCCTCTCCCACTTTTAAGGATTATGTCATGATTACATTGGGTCACCTGAATAATCCATAATAATCTCCCTATCTCGAAATCTTTAATTTTATCGACATCTGCAAAATCCCTTTGCCATGTAACATATTCACAGATTCTGACATCAAGGTATGGACTTTTCTTCGTGGGGGAAGGGCCTTATGCTGCCTACCATGGTCACCATTTTCACCCAGATTTCATACAGCAATCTGATCACTCTTCATCTTTTACCAATTCATTCATTATATTGATTGCTTTGGTTACATTACAAAGATTAGTTAAAATACTGCTGTTCACGGTCCAATATAAAATATACACAGCCAAGCAAATAATCACAAAGCCCGGTGAAAGTGTTACATTAAAAGAATTTTAGAGTACCAAGGGATCAGTGAGAAAACAGTGTCAAGTTGCCCCTGAATGAGCCAGGAAGTCAGAAAGGTAGGGGAAGATTCTTTAGGGGAAGCTTCTTTAGACAGAATCTTGACAAAAATGTGTGGAATTTACCAGATAGACAAGAGAGAGGAGAAGATGTTAGAGAAGACAACATGTCGAAAAGTGATAGACTGTGAGAAAATGCGTACGGTTTGGGAAACGGACATTTGTTTGGAATTCCTACAACAGTACCATCCAATCCAACTTTCTCCAATGGCAGAGATGTTGTGTATCTGTGAAGTCCATCATGGCTGCCACTGGCCACATGTGGTTCTTGAGCACTTGAGATGTAGCTAATTGACAGAAGGACTGACTTTTCTGTTTTATTTAATTTTACTTAACCTAAATTTAAGGAGTCACATGTGACTAGTGATTACCATATCATAGGGTATCTCTGAGAGAATAATGGGAGGCGATAGGGCTGGGCAGTGAGTGGGGATTAGATTACTGGAGGCCTTTCTTGCCACACAGGAAATTATAAATTTATTCTTAGAGATGTGTTTTTCAAATTATGTTCCATGGAGACCAGTGGTTCTGTGGAAGTCATCCAGACTGTTGCTAGGGCTGTCAGTAGAGGTGGGGCAGATCCAGGAAGGCAGACTGGGTCCACCGAGGCCTGCAACTCCTCCTCTTCCCATCAAGGGGAAGGGGAGGGCAGTGTCTTTCTTAGCTGAGCAGCTCCAGTTTTTTGTTTTTTTTTTTTAAAGGCAAGATTTTTTTAAAAAAATATTTTATTTATTTGACAGAGAGAAACACAGCCAGAGAGGGAACATAAGCAGGGGGAGTGAGAGAGGGAGAAGCAGGCTTCCTGCCGAGCAGGGAGCCGGATGAGGGGCTCGATCCCGGGTCTCCAGGATCATGACCTGTGCCGAAGGCAGTCGCTTAACCAACTGAGCCACCCAGGCGCCCCTGAGCAGCTCCAGTTTTAAGAGTTTAATATATTGGGATTCTGATCAGGGGTTGGGGATGGGTGGTGTCTGGGTGGCTCATTTATTTAAGTGTTTCTCTTTGGCTCAGGTCATGATCTCAGGGACCTAGGCTAGAGGCCTGCACTGGGCTCCCTGCTCAGCGGGGAGTCATCTGCTTCTTCTTCACCCTCTGCTCCTCACCCCTGCTGTGTGTGTGAGTGTTCTCTCTCTGGCCCCAAATAAATAAATAAAAAATCTTAAAAAAATATATTGGGATTTTGTATATAGTACAAGAGGGGTAACTGCTTGAAGGATGGTGAGAAATGGGGTGACAGGTTTGCATTTATGATAGGTCACTCTAGCTAGAGGTTGGATTTCAACTATAAGGAAGGGACTAAAGGCAGAGAGAAGAGTGGAGGGTTGGACTTAGTAGTCTGGACAAGAGGTGATGCAGCCAGAACAAAGCAGTTGCCAAAACAGCAGTGGGGAGCAGAGGCAGATCTCAAGGGCACTCAAGAGGGGGATTAGTCAGGTCACTGTGAACAACTACATGCTAGCTTTCTGCTATGAGAAAATGAATGAATAGATGGGCCCAGGGAATATAGGAAGAGAAAAAAGACAATAAAAAAATGGTGATAATCCAGAACCCCACCCATTTATACCTCAAACCACTCACTATTTGACTTTTTTCTTTTTCTTTTTTTTTTTTTTATCATGGCTAATAAATTGAGAGCCTGAGCTAGGTGGGCTACTGGTTACAGACTGATCCTTCACAGGCTAAGCTGGAGTGTGGACAGCACCCTGCTGGGGGAGGGGAGGGCAGAAATGGCTTTGAGGACATGTTGTATGGGATGCCTCAGAGGGACTGACATTCTTCAAATCAGCAATATGCAAGAGAGGTGTTTTCCAGGTGGACTGCAGACTTCAGCACAGAAATTCAATTGAGACACTTTGATGGGGTTCAGGAGTGTACATTTTCAACAATTCACCCAGTGATTTTTATGCACCTTGGGCTTAGAAACCCACATCCCTAGAGATGGTTTGCATAGACTTCCTGCCCTTAGAACAAAATAGAAACTCAGATCAGGGGATAGAGATTTTGAGAATCAAGTACCAGGATAATTTCAAGTACCTGGTAGTCTTCAACCTGATAGGCAATCTTGTATTCACTTGGGAAGCATCAGCAGGGCCTGTTCCGGACCCGAGGGAGCAGGGGAACAGTCTGCACCCACAGTGCACAGTGGGGAAAGAACAGTGCTCTTGACTAATGAGTGGAACTAATATTTTTGCAAGTAAACACATGTAAAGCACTGGAGGAAGGCGAACCAGAAATCCTGCATGAGCTGGAGGGAATTACCAAGGAAGTATGAATCATCACTGCTAATGGGACCTCATCTGCATGTCTAGTTAATGGGATCTCATCTGCATGTTCAGCTTCGAGGCCTAGATGAAGTCAGGTTACAAGCGTAGATGAGGAAGCTGAGACCCACAGACTATAAGTTTGTTCTTATGTGTTGTCCAAAGTAACAGGGTTGCTTAGTGGAATTCTAACCCAGGTCTGTTTAACTTCAAAACTTGAGCTTTTGCTATTGTACTATCATGTAATGATGAAATTCAGAGCTCTGATAGTTTTGGAAATAACCAGGAAGTGTGACATTCTCTGGTTTTGAACTCACTGTTTTGTTTGGTTTTGGCAGAGCTTCTACTGATGTAACTCAGAAAGTGTCAACAACCAAGTTCAGCGTAGTGTTTTCAAATGGGGTGGGCAGGAGGTTTATTCATTAATGAAATAGAATGGAGTATAGATACACTTTGCTTTAATTACTTTTATTAGTTTTTCTCACAATAGTCTTAGAAATCATTTATTAATATAACTCTTTTCTGGGAAATTTTTTATTTAAATTCAGTTTAGTTAACAGATAGTGTTAGTTTCAGGGGTAGAATTTAATGATTCATCAGTTGAAGATAACACCCAGTGCTCATCACATCAAGTGCCCTCCTTCATGCCCATCACCCACTTACCCCACCCCCACCCATCTCTTCTCCAGCAACCCTGTTTGTCTCCTAGAGCTAAGAGTATTCATGCAACTCTTGTGTAAAAGGAAGAGATGGGCACAAAGGAATTCCAAACCCCAAAAAGTCAAATTTGTTCTCTTTCCTAAACACTTCATAAACTCAAATTCTCAAATATAAAGCTACTATTACAGGCTTGCAATGTAGTCTGGGCAATCTTAAAGGAAGCATTGTGTTTCAAATGATGAGAGGCAAGGACTTTTCAGTTCTTTGAAAATAACTGACCACTTCCCTGAAAAAGTTTTAAGATTTCTCCAGACGATGTTATCATGACAAATTGCCCGACTATACTTTAGTTTTGAATAAATGTCTCGCTCAAGGCAAAGTGGTGGTTTGACTAACATAAAAAAAGAAGAAGTTGTCAAAAGTGAAGCTTATCATTTTGTGCTCCAAATAATACCATCAAAAACTGAAGACAGCCTGCAGAGTGGAGAAAATACTTATGTGTCATATACTGATAAAAGACTTTATCCAGAATATATTAATAACACTACTAAATTAACCATTAAAAAACAATATAAAAAGATCAAAGGATTTCAATAGGTATTTTAAAGAAGACATACAAATGGCTAAGAAACACATGAAAAGATGCTAAACATTATTAATCATTAGGGAAATAATAAATTAAACCCACATTTATTGGGGTGGCTTTTAAAAAAAGACAATAACAACATTGGAAACCTCATACATTACTGGTGGGAATATAAAAGTGTGCAGCCACTTGGGAAAATAGTTTGGCAGTTCCTCATGAAGTTAAACATGAACTTACCATATTATCCAGAGATTGCACTCTTCACTATGTATATCTAGGAGAAATGGAAACATACATCCATATAAAAATTTGCACATTGGTGTTCATAGCAGCATTATTTATAATAGTCCAAACAGAAAGAGCCTAAATGTTTATCAACTGAAGGATGAATGGATGAACAAAATATGGTGTGTCTTTACGATGGAATAGTATCTGGAAACAAAAAGAACACAGTACCAATACCTGCTACGATGTGGATAAACCTTGGAATCATGTTAAACAAAAGAAACTTGTCACTAAAGACTGCCTATTATATGATATCATTTATTGGAATATCTCATTTTATTGCACTTTGCTTTACTGAGCTTTGCAGATAATCTGTCTTTTACAAATTGGAAGTTTATGGCAACACCTGCATTAAGCGAGTCTATGGTGCCATTTTTTTTCAGCAGCATTTGCTCACTTTGTGTCTCCGTGTCATATTTTGGTAACTCTTGTGCAATATTTCAAACCTTTGCATTATTTTTATATTTGTGATGGTCATCTGTGATCTGTGATCTTTGGTGTTGCTATTGTAATTGCTTGGGGATGCCAATAACCATGCCTGTAATCACAAACTTAATTGGTAAGTTGTGTGTATTCTGACTGCTCTAACAACTGGCCGTATTTGTTTCTTTCCTTGAACCTCTCTATTCCTGAGACACAACAACACTGAAACTAGGCCACTTAATAACCTTATAGTGGCCTCTAAGTGTTCAAAGAAGAGTCACATGTCCCTCGCTTTAAATCAAAAGCTAGCCATGACTAAGCTTAGTGAGGAAGGCACGTCAAAAGCTGAGACAGTCTGAAAGCTAGGCCCTTTGTGCCAGTTAGCCAAGTTGGGAATGCAAAGGACTTTCTGAAGGAAATTAAAAGTCCTACTCCAGTAAACACATGAATTATAAGAAAACCAAATAACCTTACTGCCAATATGGAGTGGTCTGGATAGAAGACCAAACCAACCACAACGTTTCCTTCCGCCAAAGCCTAATCCTAAGCAAGGCCCTAACTCTCTTCAAGTCTATGAAGGCTGCTGGAGGCGGAAGCTATAGAAGGAAAGTCTGAAGCTTGCAGAGGTTGCTCCAGGAGGTTTAAGGAAAGAAGCCCTCTCTGTTGGGAGCTGCCTGGGTCTCACAAGCTGATGGAGTCACTGTGGGGAAGACAGCAGTCTGAGCAAGGCTCCTGCGTCATGGGTATTCACTGACTTCCATAAGTCTCGATGAGAGGGTAGCAGTAGAGCAAACTCCTGCCGCCGGAAAATAACCCCACTGGCCTGATGTGGTTACAGCGAAGAAAGGGCAGTCTGAGCCTCGCTCCTGCTGATGGGGCAAAACTGGCATCTCCTTCTTTTTTTACTAATTGGTCTTTATCCTAAAAGTAAAGCACATCGTTCTTGGCAGGGCCTCAGGCTGCTCCAAACCAAAACGAGAGTTCTTTACTGACACCGCATAAAGACCATCCCCTTAGCCCTACTACAGAGACTTCAGAGCAATCACTGAAGAAACTTCTCCCAGCACCTTCCCCCTGAAGATAGGCAAGATTATAAGAGGGTTAAAGGCCCCTGAGCTAGGAATCAGTTTAGCCCAAGGAAAAGAGCTTTATCTAAAGATGAGACACAAATAAGGACAGAACATAAGTTACTACATATTAACTAATGACAAATGGTGGTCCCCTCCGGAGGCCTACATTCTGTGAGTATCCTTGCTACACAAAGACCCACATTCCCTTATACTGGTGTCTACAATGAGAATGGAGAATCAATAGCCAAAGAATAACAAGGTAGTTAAAAACACTGCCATTTTACAAGCCCTCGCTAGAGCAGGGCCCCCATGGTGCTCACACACATGGTTATAAAGAAAAGGCCTATGCAAACAACTTAAATCCTATCTCTACAAAATAAATAACACTTCTGCCTATTACGGTTAATGGGCTAGAAAGGATGACTCCTAGCTGGTTTACTAATAACCTAGCTTATATCATAAAGTTTAACTCTATATGTAACTTACTAACCTAAGCCTTTTTAATTATCTTATTAATAAGAGTACCTTATCACTAAAATTCATCTGCTGTCAAAATATTCTACCTTTTGATAATATGTTACTTGTTGCCTATAAATAAAGATAAAAGCCAGCAAGGCAGAGATGCCCGGCAGGTGATCAAAAGGAATCTTTAGGGCTCTCTCATTCACTGACACAGTCCTTCCTTCAGGGACCCCTGGTTCAGCCGGAGCTGGCCTCTGGCATGTCTCTATAACAGAAAAGTGCAGGGTGAAGCAGCAACTCAGATAATTCATGAAGCTGGCTACACTAGACAGATTTTCAATGTGGATGGAAGAGCTTTCTACTGGAAGAAGCTGCCATCTAGAACTTTCATAGCTAGAGAGGAGAAGTCAGTATCTGGATTCAAAGCTTCAAAGAACAGTCTGACGCTGTAGTTAGGGCTACAGCTGCTGGTGAATTTAAGCAGAAGCCAGTGCTCATTTACCATTCTGAAAATTCTAGGGCCCTTACGAATTAGGTTAAATCGACTCTGCCTGTGCTCTGTAAATGAAACAGCAAAGCCTGGATGACAGCACATTTTTTACATGTGGTTTACAACACGGTTTATTGAATATTTTTGGTCCACTTCTGAGACCCGCTGCTCAAAGAAAAAGATTCCTTTCAAAATATGAGCTTATTGATAAGGCAGCTGGTCACCCAAGAGCTCCAATGGAGATGTGCAATGAGACTGACACTGTTTTCATGCTGCTAACACAAGCCATTCTGCAGCCTGTGGAGTAAGGAGTCATTTTGACTTTCAAGTCTTTTTATTTAAGAAATCCATTCTGTAAGCCCATAACTGCTATACACAGTGATTCTTCTGACGCATCTGGCCAAGGTACATTTTAAACCCTCTGGAAAGAATTCACTATTCTAGATGCCATTAGAAACATTTATGATTTGTGTGAGGATGTCAAAATATCCACATGAATGGGAGTTTGGAAGAAGTGGATTCCAACCCTCCTAAAATGGATGATGGTGAAATGTCAGGAGTTCAGTGTAGGAGGAAATGGCAGATGTGCTGGGAACAGCAGGAGAACCTCAATTAGAAATGGAGCCTGAAGATGGCACTGAATTCCCCCAATCTCCTGATCAAACTTGAATGAACAGAAAGGCTCTTCTTACCCGATAAGCAAAGAAAATAGTCTCTTGAGATGAAATCTACTACTCGTGAAGATACCATGAAGACTGTTGAAATCACAACAAAGGATTGACATTAGTTGGTGAACCGGTGGCGGGGTTTGAGAGGACGGGCTCCAAGTCTCAAAGAAGTTCTACTGAGGGTAAAATGCTATGACACAGGGCCCCATGCCACAGAGAAATAATTCATGACGGGGAGGGTCAATTGACGGATGTAACGAACTTCACTGTTGTCTTGTAATTGCCGCAGCCCCCTCAGCCTTCAGAGAAGCCACGCCGCCTGGTCAGTAGCCACCGACATGGAGACAGGACCCTCAATCGGCAGAAAGATTATGACTCACTGAGAGCTCAGATGCTTGTTAGCATTTTCTCACAAAAAGTTTTTTTTTAAAACTGAGGTATGTGTATTGTTTCTTTAGACATAATGCTTTTGCACATCTAATAGACTACAGCATAGTATGAACATAACCTTTATATGCCCCGGAAATCAAAACACTCACTTGACTTGTTTTATTGCAATCTTCACTTTACTGTAGTGGTCTGGAACCAAACCCATAATATCTCCAAGGTATGCCTGAATATGGAATGTCCAGAGTACGAAAATCTATAGAGACAGAAAAGAGATTAATGGATTCCTTAGGGCCAAGCTGGGGGAAGGGGGAAATGAAGACTGATGGCTAAGGAGTATAGTGGGTTTGAGGGGGAGTTGATGAAAATGTACTAAAGTTAGATTGTGAAGGTGTCTGAACAAAGCTGTGACTATATTTAAAAATATTCAGTTGTGTACTTTATAGAATATATATTCAAAAATACTTATGAATTATATAGTATGTTACATATACTCAATCAAGATGTTACACAAAACTTTAAGGAAACTACAGTAATACAAACGATGCAATTACTTCAATTTCCTGAAACCCTTTACTTAAAATTCCTATGACTTGTTAATTTTCCAGATCCCTAAGCCAAATGATAACAAACCTGTGCTTATCTGGAATTCCCTGGATACACTCCAGATGGAATTCCACTGTGGGACAGGGAGGCTTGGAAACTCTGTATTGTCTCTTGATCAGCAAAATTGGCCCAAGGAATTATTATTACTTCAGAAATACATGCTTTCTGCTAGACCAAATCTTTCAAAGCATAATTTTAATAGAGGAAATTAATACCAGGTGGTAGAAGCATTGTAAAAGTTAGCAAGGCCCACGAGAGGTAGTACCAGAGACCACATGTTTTTGGCAGACAGTAAATGAGCACCTCCTATTTGCCAGAAGTTAACAGGCACTGAAAAGAGATGGTTATAGGCTGACTTCCTGCCTACAGTCTCATGAAAGAAACAAACACATTTAAGATGATATGTCAGTGCTGTAGAGGAGAATGCAAGGAACTTAGGACAGAGAGGAGCACAGAGAAAACTCTTCAGATAAGCTTCTAAGAAGGAATCAGCACTGGGGAGTGTTAAAAAAAATAGTCCCCAAATGGAGTCACTTTTGCTAAGCCCACTTCACCAAACTGAGGCTTAATGCATAATCTAATTGTTATTTCAATTTTCCTCAGGAATGTAGACTTTTAACTGGTCAGTCTGGAATTCTCTGGTCAGTACCAATGATGTAATCTACCACAGACCCTTTTGCCTTAAATAATCCTTGTTTTGGGGGAAGGGGACAGTTAATGGCTTCTTTGTCCTGTCTTTAAAAGTCTACTTCTTTCCCTTCCTTCCTTTCCTTTTTCCTCCCTTCCTCCCTTCTCCCTCCTTCCTTTCCTTCCCTCCCTCCCTCCCTCCTTCCTTCCTTCTTTCCTTCCTTCCTTCCTTCCTTCCTTCCTTCCTTCTTCTTCCCTTCCCTTCCTTTTCTTTATTTCTGTAGTGTCTTGGAGCTCCTCTCTACTTGATAGATGGGGTGCTGCCCAATAGACGTGTCATTCAATAAAGCAAATCAGATCTTTAAAATTTACTCTGTTGGACTTTTGTCATTTGAGAGGAGAGAGCATAGCTGAGAAGCACAAGCTTCTGGGATGTGCATTCCAGTGAGAAGAAAGTTCCTGTGGGCCGGGGGAGACAATGTCTGAGCAACCACACAAAAAGTTGTTCTTTTCTGTGATGCGATGTTTAAGTTTCTTTGAGGAAGGAACTGTTTTAAGAGACAAAGTATCTGAGCAGAAGGAAGTGTCTGACTCAGTGTGATTTCCTCCTTAAGTAATGCCATCTCATCTCAGAGGACTACTAAAATACAGATAGAGGAGAAGCAATGGTAGTGTTCCTTTTCCTCTCTCATCTCTTCACATTGGGGTAAATTAAAAAACCAAAGTTCTTCACCATATGAGCAGCAGCATATTTTTTTTTACCTCCACAATTTTTGCATTTTCTCTCAAAAAATCCTTTTCTTTCAAACATATACAGACAGCAGTGTAACAAGGCACCATATTCCTGACAAAAAGAGGGAATACTGTGTATTTTATAACTATGTATTTTGTATTAGTATTTGTTTCCTGCTTCTTACATGGAATTTGTATTTATCATGACAACTGCTGGATTTACTTCTCATACTTTCGTAGGTTGTGAAATATTTCCGACAAATTTACTTTTTCTTTGCCTCGGTTTTCATAGCTGTGAAATTACGGGGTTAGGGTAGAGATGATCTTTACATTGTCTTTCTACTTTAACGTTGTTCAAATTACAAGTTGAGTCTTCTTCCAACTTGTAATAATGGCTTTACTCCACCAGATGGCAATGTTAACATAGCAACCTACTTTTGGTCCTTCTGCCTCTTAGAACCTGGACTTAAATCGGGGGAATAATAGTAAAAACAAGTGTTATTTATGTTACTTATTTTCATTAAAAGTTCAATGTAAAGTACTCTTGTTAAAAAAAAGATGATAAATACCCCTGTTATCCTCAAAGACTATAAACATAACTGTACTAGAGTTAATATTTT
The DNA here is from genome assembly GCA_004023965.1 of Spilogale gracilis. Taxonomy (NCBI): domain Eukaryota; kingdom Metazoa; phylum Chordata; class Mammalia; order Carnivora; family Mephitidae; genus Spilogale; species Spilogale gracilis. The sequence goes on along the minus strand of PITA01000837.1, from coordinate 69,337 downwards.
TCCGAGGTATCATCTTCTCATTGTTTAAAAATTCAGTCCCCCTTCCAAAATCTACACTTGTAGATTATGTCTTATTTGATAAGCAAATGTCATAAACAACTGCAAATAAATTACTCGGTCACTAAATAACATTTAAAATTTGGTCTGCTTAAGAATATAATGTTCAATATAACCAGAGAGATGGTCTTACCAAACAGTATAATGCTTAGAGTAAAAATATATATTAAGTGTGAAATTATTTATTAAACTATTAATTTAATAATCTGCTCCATGGCAGATTTTTTAAATTCCTTATGATAAATTCATAGTTATTTGGCAGATAAAAGTAAACAACTTATTTCCCACCCCTTCCAAAAAAGGATGATAATACAAAAGTTTTTAAAATATAGAATAATGCCATGTTTAATTCAGAATTTTGGGAAAGGTTTTTTTTTCCATTAAAACTTCAAGTGTAGCATGGTGAGAAAATTACTGGTGTTACAGTTACTTCGTTTTTAAAATTTTGCCTTTTTCTTGTATGCCATTATAAATAATATACTCAACATGTTTGAATTTCAAATAACACTTGCACACACATGTACACACAGGCATGTAGCCTTTTCTAACCAGGAATTGTGGAAACTAGGAAAAACACAACATTAGAAAAAAATAACACTAGTCGTTTCTCAGTTCCCTAAACCAGCGATGCTCAGGGTTGCAACAGAAGGTGAGGCAAATAAATTGAGGTAACTTAGTAAATAAATGATTCATTTTGCATTAATTACCTGAATTATTTGAGTTTATGTTGCAATCTCAGTTACAAATAAATAAGAAAATGATAAGAAAATCTTCCATTTAGAAGGATTTATTTCCATGTAGGTTCAGAATCATAATCTATATTCACTGGGAGTACTTTCTGATCTGCTTCAATAAATCTAAGTCTGTATCTTACATTCTTTCTCGGTGAAATCATTATTAAAATAGTCACCAATTTAACAAAATGACCTACTGTGATATCAACCATCTCCAGCCCTAACACAGGAAGGAGAGATACATATGGTTTAGTAATTTCTTTCCCTGGGAAATTCCTTCTCCTTGGAATGGTTTACAAAGGTTTCTCCGTGGTGTAAAGGGTTAGGACTTGGAGAGAAAGCAACCCCAGACGCAGGCCTGGACCGGGTGGCGGCGAGGGCAGAGTCCCATGGTGGCTGGGCAGAGTGGTCTGCCACGTCAGCTGCTGGCGCCTCCTCACAGAAGCAGCTCCTGAGGGCTACAAGTGGCCTAATAAAAGTTTGTTAAAGTGCAAATTACAGTGAAGCCCAGGGACAAGGCTGGTGAAAATGGCAATACTGCTTGTATTTATGTATACCCTACTTGCTTGCAAAGAGTTTGAAGAACAGAGATGAAGAAAAGGAAACAGAGAGCAGAATGGTGTTCCCAGGGGCTGGGGGTGGAGAGGTGGTAATTGGGGAGACGTTGGTCACAGAGTCCAGGAGATCTAATCAGGGCATTGTGATTTTAGTCAAGGATACTGTGTAATATACTTGAAAATAGCTAAGAAGCTGCATCGTAAATGTTCTGTCCCCAAGAAGGAAATTGATAACTGTGTGACATCATGGAGGTATTATCTAAGCTAGGATGCTAATCATGCTGCAATAAATAAGTGTATCAGGTCAACACATTGTATACCTTAAGCTTACATAATGTTACATACTTACTATATCTCTATTATATCTTGTTTTTTAAAGATGAACTAAAAATGAATGGTGGAGAGGGAGTCAGTAGAGAACTAAACCAGTGTTAAGTTTTATGAAAACTCGTTTCATAAGGGAGAAGCAATGGCCATCTGCAGCTACATTACCTTCCAACAGAAAATTAATGTAAACATCTGAATAAATGCTATTTAAACTTGATTTAATGTAACTGTTTATTGTGATATTATGAGATATATGAATATGTATCTCTAATAGCAACATATCTGTTTATATCTGTTCATCTTTTGTCTAGCTGTATCACCTTATTGTTAGCCCAATAATGTCAATGTATAAAGTGTCATATCTTTAAAAAAATTAAAGAAATTTTACAACTATAAAAGGAGTATAGTACATTGCAGGATATTTGGAAAACAAAAAGAAGAAAATAAAAATTAAACTTACCAATATTTTAGTTTATTTCCTTTTGTAACGCTTATTTATTTAAGTGACTATACAAATATAAGTTTGAGTCCTGAATTTTTGTTTAACATTATATCATGAAAAATTTCCAAGTCTTTAAATATGCCTCGGAAGCATCATGAAAATGACTGCATAATATTCTATCAAATTCATGAATTATAAATCATAATTTGTTTTCCTATTTACCTATAGTTGGACATTTTGATTATTTCTGCTTTTCACTATTAAAAATAACACTGCAATATACATCTTTGCAAATACATCTGTGAACCTATCTCTGATTTATTTCATTAGAAGTAAAATTATTGATTTAAGGACTATGGGTATTTTTGGGATAATTGTCAGTTTGCTTTCTTAAATTTAATACTAATTTACATCCTCACAAAGAATGCATGAGTACCTTGTTAATGACTATTGAGAATTAACATTTAAAGTATATTTTTTCAGTTGTACAGATTATTAATTATATCCTCTTATGGCTCTATTGCATGTTTCTCTAACAATGAGTTTGGTGATTTTTTATATATTTGTTCTACTTAATGTTTTTTTTCAATCAAGAATTATCTATTCATGTTCTTCTTTATTAGAATAACAGTGATTTTTAGAGCCTTTTATTGTGTATTAAAGATGGTATCTTTTGTTAAAATTCTTTTTATCCAACTAAATATTTGCTTTTATATTTTGTTTGTAGTTTTGTGCTTTTTTCTATAATGTACATAAGTTATAATTTTATTATATCATTTTTTCCTTTGTGATCTCTTTTATTGCCTTTATCTTAGAAAATTGCTATTTCTGGAGCACCTGGGTGGCTCAGTCATTAATTTTCTGCCTTTGGCTCAGGTCACGATCCTGGAGTCCCAGGATCGAGCCCCATGTGGAGCCTCGCGTGGAGCCCCAGGTCGAGCCCCACGACGAGCCCCACATCGAGCCCCACGACGAGCCCCACATCGAGCCCCACGACGAGCCCCACATCGAGCCCCAGGTTGAGCCCCATCCCTGGCTCTCTGCTCCGGGGGAAGCCTGCTTCTCCCTCTCTCTGCTCCTCCTTGTACTCCCTCTGTCAAATAAGTAAATAAAATCTTTAAAAAAAAAAAAAAAGAAGGAAAGAAAAAGAAAATCCCTTTTTACCCTCATACCAGTTAAAAAGACACATCTGTTTTCACCTAGTATTTTAGAGTTTCATTTTTTACACTAAGATCTTCAATAAATCCATAGTATCATATAAGCTAAATGCTTATTCTTCAATAGGTAATTTTCCAAAAGTCTTTGCTGAATAAATCATCTGTCTTTTGCATTTGCTTATCATCCATCTTCACAATACACCTATTTCTTAGATGTTAGGGTTTGTTTTTTTTTTCATGTATATAGTTATTTTTTTTAAATTTTTTTCAGTGTTTATGTTAGGGTTTTTTCAAACTGTTTTGCTCTATTAATCAATGTCTTAATTCTTTTATAATACCAGATCTCTTACAGTGAAATGTTATAAAACTTTTAAACACATTGCTTTTTTTCTTGTTTTTGTTCAAGTATTATTAGGCTATTCTTCTTTCTTAAATCTTCCAGAATCATTGTGGAAACTGTCACCCATTTCAGATAAAACCTCATTGCCATATTATTTTTATTAGGTTTCATTAACATATACAAATTAATTTAGAAGGAATTATAGTCATGCATTATTTTATCCATAAATATGAAGTGTTTCTAACATTTTCAGCTTACTTTTTATTATTGTTCTATAAAAGTTTATAATTTTCTGTAAATAGGTCCTGCTTATATCTTGTAGGGTTATTTCTGGGCATTCTATGTTATCCCATAGATATTGATATTTGTATGTTTATTTAATATCCATTCATGTCACTGACCTCTAGGGTACTTGTTTATTTTGTTTTGTTTTGTTTTTTTGATGATCTGGGTTTCTAACCATATTGTATGCAAAGAATGGTAACCTATGTTGATTATTAAAGCCTGTTAAGGTGCACTTTAACACTATAATCAAAATATGACCTAAATTTCTTCACTAAAAAATTATTATTCACTAGTTTTTTATTTTACATCTTAAAGTAAAATAAGAGTTAGAAAAGCAATTTTATTCTTATATAATACTTTTTCCTTGAATATGATTGAAGTAGATTAAGAAACCTGAAATTTTTTGAGTAAAATGTAGATATGTATATATTTTTGATATCATAATACCCAAGGCACTAGCAATGTTATTTTAAATATTTTATTCAACACAATAAGACTAAAATTACAAATAAAAGAAATTATAATCATATTCAGCATTATCATGGTCTTCTACAAATCAAATATAAATTAAATCTCCATTGAGTTAAGAATATCTTTGTTAACTTTTTTTTTAAAGATTTTATTTATTTATTTGACAGAAACACAGCTAGAGAGGGCCCACAAGCAGGGGGAGTGAGAGAGGGAGAAGCAGGCTTCCCACCGAGCAGGGGGCCTGATGTTGGGCTCCATCCCAGGACTCCAGGATCATGACCTGAGCCAAACGCTTAACAACTGAGCCACCCAGGCACCTCTCTTTGTTAACTACTTTTTAAGTAAAGAATTGTTCTTCATATAAAACTTTTGACAACATAATCCTTGTAGCTTACTTGGACAGAAAGTTTCTTAAAGGTATAAACATGAACTGCCCACAGCATCAATACTATGAATGCATTTTGAGCTAAAATAATCTAAGAAAAAAAGACCTACTGTGAAATAAAACAACTTGAAGTTATGTTTATTTTAGAAGTATCTGGAAAAAATCTATCTTGATAAGTTATGATTAAAATGAAACTTGCTTCAAGATAAGTTTTTTTTTTTTTTTAAAGATTTTACTTATTTATTTGACAGAGAGAAATAGCTAGAGAGGGAACATAAGCAGGGGGAATGGGAGTGGGAGAAGCAGGCTTCCCACCTAGCAGGGAGCCCAATGTGGGGTTTGATCACTTGACTCCGGGAGAGGCTTAAGGACTGAACCACCCAGGTGCCCCTCAAAATGACTTATGTAATAAATTTGCTTTTAAAAAACAGTAGTTTGATATATTTAATCATAGGTCATTTACTATATCCATTTAAAGTATCCTTTCAATACCTATTCATACTTTAAAAAATTTTGTATTATTGGGCAAAATTGATATTTTCTACCAAAAATGATTAAATACTAAGTCATATTTGATTAATATTATTCTAAGGGCAAGTTACTAGAGTACATTGACTGAGAATAAATAAGTTTCCAAGCAACTAAAAGAAAACTGAATTAACAATATTCAGAGAGATTCTTAAATCCCTGTAAAAGGCTATGTAAACCATTTTGTATTATTTCTTGATGAACTATGTAAGACTGACCTCTCCAACAATGGTAAAATAAAAATAATCCTAGATACATTTATATAAGAATAAATTTTATTTGATTCCTGAATATAATTTCAGAATTAAGATTTCTACGTTTCAATAATGCAAAAATGATACAGTTTGATTCTTATCCTGATTACTTACATGAAAATGTATTGTTGTTTACTGAAAATAGAATTTGTAAACATTTACATATTTGTGCACTCTGGCACAAAATATATCTTTTCCATTTTTAATAAAGTATCTGATTTCTACTTTTTTGGTCATGGAGTTTTAGACAAGAAGCACACAATGTTAACTTATTAGGGTTAAAAATAAAATAATAAAAAACCACAATACGGCATTTATCATCCTCTCAATAAAACAAAACTATGTGCTTAATGCACAAAAACACAGTCAATTAATTTGAGTTCAGTTTAGAGATACTTTACAAAACTGTAATTCTCATAGATAAAACCATAGTGGTGTTACATTTCACACTAAATCATTACAGCGATTATTATCAGCATAAAATAGGCAATTTTAAGTGACTTTCAATTTGAATACTATCTATATGTTAATACATATTTTACATATAGCATGTTACCTACAATAGTAGTAACATACATTGAATATAATGAGAAGAAATTAATCTTAAAATATAAATAGCCCAAAGAAATACTCCAATTATGTAGGTAGTCAGAGTTCTTATTTTAATTGAAATACTTTTAAGAGGTAAAACCAAACAAACTTCAGTTACATAAAATACATACCATGGATTTCAAATTCAAGCCACAGAATTTAAATTAATACCTTATACTATTGCAGTGCATACCACTATATTTGAAATGTATTTTCAAAAGGTTTAAATCACTATAAAAACATTTTATAGCTAAGAATATTCAAAAGGGGTTGTAAATAGAATAACATAGTAAGTTATTTTTAAATCAACATGCTCTTAATTTAAACTATAGCTCAAGAACGTCAAAAGATATTTAAAATTTTATTTTTTATATTCTATTAAACACATTTTACAGGGTTTTGTTTACTTGCTTTTCTTTTGTTTGTGTTTCATTCATCATTTGTAAGCAGTTTGACTCAAGGGGTTATTAGGAGTGCAATGAACTCTACTTACAGCTTAATTTGTAACCATATATAAATTAATAAGTTAAAAAAAATTAGATGCGGAGTAGTGCTATAGAAAGAGCCCTGCCCTTCAGAACAGATTTGAGTTCTGGACTAGCTGAGAGACTTTGGATAAATCACTTAATCTCAGTCTCAGTATATTTTCAAATATATACATTTTCATACATATATGATGATAGACAATTATTAAGAAAACATCTATCTACAATATTATAAATTTTAGATTTATTGACTCTTCGTCCTTGAAAGAAATCATAACCTTGAGCTTGTATCATCATTTTTTTCTTTTATTGAGAATTTTGAAATAGATATCCAATTCAGGAGCACGCCTTTTAGCTGAAAGTCTGTATTTATTCTTAGAAGAAGTTGGAAGGCCTATGACTAGTCTAATCTACCCACCTAGTCCCTTAAGAATCCTGGAGCTCTGGAATTATCCATGGATGGGAAGATTTTCTGGGTACTTGCGAGTTACTGTGAAAGACAGGTAAGGAGAGAAGGGTGGATAGTGCAGGGCTAACCTGGGGACTAACTTACTTGGTTAGTGTCCATAGGAGCAAGGATTTTGACTAAGAAGACGTTTTAGAATCTTTGCGAGAAAAACAAAGCTAATTCCTTCTGGAAGACTGATCTGAGTCTATTGGTGTAAGTGGGTAGCAATCTAAAAAAATGTGGTATACAAAAGTTGAAGAATGTCTATTTGGATTGAAAGATGTGTTCATATTGCAACTTTTTATCGTTTGATACCTTTCTTATTGGGCTTGTTTCAGTATACCGAAGAACTAGGAGTTGGAACCGTTAAATTGATTTTTCCATCTGTAGTCTTCCAAATGTAACAGCCTGTCGCTAGAATAGAGAATGTTTCCCATAAAATCAGCCATGAATTTTAAACAAATTAACCCTTAAGACTCCCCACACCCACAAAAGTCCATTGTGAATATTCGGAGTATTGTCTTCCGCTGCTTCTGTGATATACACTGTTCTCTTGGAGAAAACTCTAACTTTGCACTCCTGCAAAACTTCTGTAACATTTTTATTTTAATGAAAATGCATCAACTTTTGGTAATTATTATACTATCTAATATCTTTCTTTCTTAAAAACACTTTTATTATATCAATTTAAAGAACAACTGATTAGATTCTAGCTATTTTCCCTGCTGTGATTTTCCTCTCAAGTACAAATCAAGTCTCATGTAGTGTTTGTTTTACAAGGATCGCGGACTTCAGCTTTCCAGAATGCATTTTAGAAAGTAGCTAAATGGAGTTCTTGTATACACTTTAAAATGCCTGTTCAGGACATGCAAATGAATTGTAGTCCAATTAACCACTGGGGAAAAAAAAAACAGCCCTAAATATCCTGTTAATGAACTGCACTCAAGCACTAAAAAGACATTCCATCATGATGGGATTATAAAGATCCTGCCCTTAATTATGAGTTGTAAAAGCCACTTTCAGGTAGAAATAAAGAGGGTAACAGTTGTTCAATTAGAGGTGAACATTCATCTAGGAAGGGAAAAAAGCCTTTCTGTAATAAGACCCAGAAATCTTGTTTTTCTGCTAATGCGATTTCATACATTTTTGTTGCACGGTGGGCTGAGCAGCATTCCTGGTCTGTTGCCTCGGATGGGAATTGTTCAGCGCCGTGTCCCACATCGCCGAGCCCCGAGTCCTCATGCTGAGCGGTGCACTGATCCCATGATTGTAGTGACAGTTGCGGGAGAAAGCAGGCGCTTGCTAATTCATTCCCAGCCTGCTCTTCCCATCTCTGCCGCCAACCTCCCATCCTTTTCAGGTTTATTCATGAGCTCATCACTGGGGTAGAAAAAACTTTATTTGCATGATAACATTACATTTAAAAGCTATAAATTACTCAGAGCTATAAATACTGCCCCCTGCTCACCACCTCTCATAAAATCGGTGTATTTGTGCACGTGAATATGTTCTTTGGATTTTCTCCCCACGTCCTGCATCTATAACACTACTGGGTCTTTCACATTCTGAAACCTAGCAGTTAAAAGAGTGCTACTCTTGCTTTGCTTTCTTTAAATGGAGAGCAAAGAATTTGACTTTTCTGAAACAAGCTGTGATTCCCAGTGAAGCATAGCACCCAGGTTCACTCCAGTTGGAAACCGTCATCATTCCAGAATAAAAATGTGGCACTATACTGTATCTGGAAAGTTAAAAAGCAGAGGGCCATTTCTGTTCATGCTGTCCAACAGAGACATAGATAACTAAACTAATAAACAACTGTTCACCAGCCTTACCTCCCTGGAATATTTGTCAAGAGGTACTTAATACCCAGCCCAGACTTGAAATCATCAAAATAATAATTACTCTTTTTCAAATATTTTCAGAAACTGAAGAGCTGATATTTGAGAAGAGCTGAAAATTGAGATCGAATGCAAGGATACTCATGACTGTAGAGCTCTCTCTCACTGGGAAAGAGAAAATCCTTTAGCCTGTTACTCAGACATGTACACGAACTTGAACTTGCAGAGAATCCTGTGTTCTCTACATCCAACAGCTCAGGCAAAGGAGTTGCTGCCGTGCCCAAGTAAGGGGTTAGCTGTTAGAGTATTGCACTTGAGTTGGGGTGGAGTGGGGGTGACCCAGGGTGGGGTTAGCCCAAACCTCATTCTCTAAAGTAAAGCATGCATTATGCACATTATTAATTATAAAACAAATAGGAACTACAACTTCAGAATGATTATAGGTCAATCTTCTCTCAAAAGTAATAAATCACATCCTTTCTTTGGTGTTGTCTGTGTATTCTCAAAAATCTCTCTGAAGTCCAACTGGGACCCTTCTTGCTTCATTTTAAACTCATCTCTTCTTGCCTGGTCCCAAGTGAAAAATCTATCAGATCACTCATATTATGCCCCTCCAAAACCCAAAAGTTTGTGATATAGTGCTTCTCAGTTTATATTTGGAAGAGGGGAGCATGTAGGTATGAACCTCAGTCTTTGACAGGCTGGTAGGAGACTTATCTATACCTGAAACAGATTTCATTATAAAGTCTCATTCCTTTTGGGTTGTAGAAAGTAAATTCAGTCAATTTAGGCTGTCCCCAACTCCCTCCAGTGTTGTGTCACATCTTGACTTTCTTTAGGGCACAAAGAAAACATTCCCTACTCCCTTAGCATTCCAGAAACAGGAAGCCCTCTCTTGCTTTTCTGTGGCCCCACCCATGCCACGCTGGGCCTGGGAAATGCAGCAGTTTTAGTATTGATCTCTAGACACTCTGCAGAGATCTTTTTTCTGTTCCTGCACTTTTATGATCACAGGAATCTAGGGCCTGATGCTTGACCTCTGGGCTTCACTAAGGGAAGGCACAGTCCTCCTGATTTTAGAATTTCCAAACCTAGCCAAGGGTGGCACACTCAGGCTTCACCATTGGCTAAGATCATTCATGCTCCCCAGCGTTGCTCCTTTTCCTCAACAAAGGAGTCCCCCTAGCATTTCTTCAGGACCTAAGTATGGAAGTGTCAAAAGCCAAACATTGGCCATGTCATCTGTTTCAGAAATCTATGAGAAATGTGGCCATCTTTAGGCTAAGTAAAAGGAGAAGAACTGGAAATGAAACAAAATACAAGGAAACAAAGATTATTCTGGCACTTTTGGTAGACAAAATAAGACCTTTAGAAGGTGGCTTATCAAAAACATCATCATTTGGTTGCTCTTAGTGACTTCTCTCCTGTGCTCAGAAGCAAGCTGGGGTGGTGAGGTGGTGAGGAAGGTGATGGGGGAAGAGAAGGGTAATGAGATGTAAAATGATGCAGAGAAGACACAACTGTTGAGAGCAGCTCTGTGCTTCAGGTAGAGTGTGCTGGAGGTGAGGTCCACACTGGGCCACTGTCTAGCCTTCTGTGTTTCATGGAGGAATTTCCCCAAATTGTCCTGAAGGTGATGAAACCGCTGATGGATTTAAGCAGGAAGGGGACTTGACAAGATTTGTGGTTGAAAATTCCAGTTTTGTCATCATTCAGGATGGGAAGTTGGGGGAAAATGGAGGAAGTTAAGAATCCTCCTTGGTGAATTAGTTGATCTAAGACTGTAACTTGGAATGAAGGTGAGAAGGCAATTTGGGAGATGAGGTGAAACAGGATGGGTACCGAGTGAAGCAGATGAGGAGTTAAGTGTATCCTTTCTGGAACTTTCCTGGTCAAATGGAACAAGAGATAATAGGCCTGGTCCTTGATCAATGAGCTAGAGCTTCTTGAGACACAGAACCCAGCACTTAATGGAATCACATGCCAAGAAGTGATAAAGAGGGTTTTATTCCCTGTTTCCCTCTTTCTCTGTACACATTGCCCTTCCTCCATTGTGTGTGGTGTCTATTGTCTTAGGGGTTGAATGACACAGTTGAAATAAAGTTTTTAAACTCTGAAAGCTCTTGACTCTCAAAAGTGTAAACCTAGAATATTCCAGGACATCAAGTTTATTTACAAACATTAGATTTAGATCAATGAACGATGACCAAAATAGTCTTCTGGTGCATATGTAGTTAACAGTAACTTCTTTTAAGACATGTGTCTAAAGGCAAGGGAAACAAAAGCAAAAATGAACTACTGGGACTTCATCAAGATAAAAACTTCTGCACAGCAAAGGGAACAGTCAACAACTAAGAGGCAATCCATGGAGTGGGAAAAGATATTTGCAAATGACAGATAAAGAGCTGATACCTAAGATCTACGAAGAACTTCTCAAACTCAACACCCAAAAAACAAATAATCAAGTCAAAAAATGGCAGAACACATGAACAGACACTTCTTCAAAGAAGACATACAAATGGTTAACAGATAAATGAAAAAATGTCCAACATCACTAGTCATCAGGGAAATTCAAATCAAAACCACAATGAGCTACCACCTTACACTAGTTAGAACTGCAAAAATTAACAAGACAGGAAATAACAAGTGTCTATGAGGATGTGGAGAAAGGGGAACTCTCTTACACTGTTGGTGGGAATGCAAGTTGGTACAGCTACTTTGGAAGACAATGTGGAGGTTCCTCAAGATGTTAAAAAAAAAAAAAAAAAAAAGAACTACCCAAGAACTAGCAATTGCACTACTAGGTATTTATCCCAAAGATATAGATGTAGTGAAAAGAAGGGTCACATGCACCCCAATATTCATAGCAGCAATGTCCATGATAGCCAAACTGGAAGGATTTTAGATGCCCTTCAACAGATGAATGGATAAAGAAGATGTGGTACATATTTACAATGGAATATTATTCAGCCATCAGTAAGAATGAATACCCACCATTTACATCGACATGGATGGAACTGAAGGAAATTATGCTAAGTGAAATTAGCAAGCAGAGAAAAATAATTATCATATGGTTTCACTCATATGTAGAACGTGAGGAATAGTGTAGAGGACCATAGGCGAGGGAAGGAAAATGGAGTTGGAGGAAATCAGAGATGGAGACAAACCATGAGAGATTTTGACTCCAGGAAACAAACTGAAGTTTACCAAAGGCAGGGGGTGAGGGTTGGGCTAGCCCAGTGACGGGTATTAAGGAAACACATGTTGTGATGAACACTGTGTGTTATATGTAACAAATGAATTGTTGAACACTATATCAAAAACTAATGATGTACTATGCTGGCTAACTGAACTTAGTAATAATAATTGAAAAAAAATTATTAAGTTAGGGGGGAAAAGTGTAAGCCTGAGTCCTCAAGGTGGGATGGATACATGACTGTGGCCCTGAAGAGTTAGGAGCAGCCCATGGACACAGAGCCCTTGTAGGGTAGAGCCCAGAGAGGACGTAAGCCATGTAGATTTTCCTTCTGTTGAACATATGTGGAGTGGGAAAACCAGAGAGGGCAGCATGAATAGACAGGTTGGATAGCATCAAGAATTTCTCCATATCTTGTCTGGTATAGGGAAAGATCACATATTCCCCATCTCCCCAGAGTGCACACTCTCTTCAGCACATCTTTATTTTCTTATAGAAAGTTGAGGTAGGGGAAGCAGGGACAGGGAGGCTGAAATAACTGAGGCTACCTGGAATTGATGCTGATTAAGTTTAATTATAGAGACTGAAGAAAATTACGTTTCTTGAATACTTGACTTTGTTACACAGGGAGGAGAGTCAGGCATAGAATTTATTAGAAATGATAAAAAAACAAAGTAACTAGAGACAGTGGGCTAGAGCAATCAGATGAATAGGATGGAAGGTGGTGGAAGCCAGTGTGACTCCCTGAGGTGCTATAGCAGGAGATCTCTATCTGGTATAAAGCAATGAGGCAGTTCAGACAACTACTTCTCATTTGAGTGCCCAGAGAGGAGAATGGTGGCCCTGGCTAACATGGAAAAGTACAAGAAGCAGAGAAGATGAACAGAGGAGAGCATGAGTCCACTTTGAACTTGCTGAATTGGAAAAGTTCAAGTGGGGCTGGCTTGCAGTATATGCAGGTCAAGGTATGTGTGTAGGGTGCCTGGGTAGCTCAGTGGGTTAAGGCCTCTGCTTTTGGCTCAGGTCTTGATCTCAGGGTCCTGGGATCGAGGCCCACATCGGGTTCTCTGCTCGGCAGGGAGCCTGCTTCCTCCTCTCTCTCTCCTTGCCTCTCTGCCTACTTGTGATCTCTCTGTCTCTCTTTCTCTGTCAAATACATAAATAAAATCTTTTAAAATTTTTATGTGTGTAATAGGGTTATAGTATTGAGTCTTTGAGATGGAAGCCATGATGAGCACAAGATGATTTGGGGGAAGTGCAGAGACTGATAGGAGGGCCGAGATCAGGACCTGGAGGCCACCAGCAGCATTTGTTTGAAAAAGAGGAGCCTGCGAAATAGATGAAAAAACAGAGTCACGTTTGATGAGAAAAGGAAGGAGAGAGCCATATTGATAGCTGGAGAAGCATTTCTTAAAGTATGGGAAGACACTCACACACTCTTGCAGGTTGAGGATCAATAGCACATGATGGGTGGGTGGGGAGGGGTGTTGAAGGAGATAGAGTGAGGGAGGTCTTCAAGGGGTTGGGGTTCGTAGTATCAGAAGAAGCTTATTTGGCACAGAGGCATCTCTCCTGTGACTGGAAGGGAGGAAAGGTAGAAATGGAGACATGCATAGAAGCTTCAGGGGGAAATGCTGAGACATTCTGGCTGGATGTGCTCTTATTTTTTCTGTGAAGTACTTGAAAGTGGGACAGGAAGCCAAAAGTCCCTTGAGAAACATCAGAAGCCACAACCAGATCTCTGAGCATCTCAATTTTGAGATTTCCTGCAGCCTCAGATGCAGTCTGGGTGTGGGCACTGAGAAGCCAGATCCCAAATTGGATCAGGGTTGAAGCTTTGTTGGGCATGTTGGTCTAGTGGAAAAAATGGCTCTTGGGAAGGAAAACAGGTTTCTGGCAAGTTCGTGATTTTTTAGCTCAGTTAAAAATTGCCTTAGATTTTTTTTACTGTTTCCAAAAGGTATGCAGAACTGGTAGATATCTTACCATACAATCCTGATTCAAAGAAACCAGTAATGATCATGGAATCCATTTTTCCTGTTTGGGGGAGGCCATCCTCACTCTTTTGAATGCAAAAATGGAAAGCCTAAAACAAAGATTATATGTAAACATTCTTATTGGGGAAGAGAAAACATTAATTCAACCTTAATACTATTGGTCTTTAGGAATAGTGTTCTAACTTCTTGTCATCTTTCAATAAGTGTATCTACCGCAAGTAGTTTTGTGAAGAATTACAGTAAAACAACATGAAGCCATAAGAGCATTTGCTGACCACACAATTGATAGAAGGAAAGAGACTCACTGTGCCACCAATGCCAGTGGGAGGCAGGAGTATCAGCCAGAAGGAAAACTCACAGCTCTGGTTTACAGCAAATAATCCTCCCCCCCACAAAAAAACCTCCCCAAAAAACAAAAAAACAAGCTAAACATGACTTAGAATGAAAGAAGAAAGAGATTATGCTTTTATTTTTTTTTTAATTTGCCACAAGGTCTCAATTGCATCTTAATATGCTTTTCCATTTACATTGATGCTCAATAATCTAAACTAGTAGAAAACTTATTACAATGTGTCTTCACCATTGAAGATGATTCCTGTGTTACCCTTTGACAGATTTGGAGTGCATTTATCAATTTAACTGGTTGTCTAAATGAATTTTTAGCAGAGGAAGAATTAGAATAGTAATTAGTAGTAAGCATCAGTTTTGCTTTATTTGAAATTAAAATCCCATTTGCTATGAGGCTGTATTTGTGCACTTTAATTTATATAATGCTTAATAAATTTGGAAGAAATGTTGATTGAAAGGGTTCATAGTAAGAGTAAATATTGATCTTAGTATCCCATAAGATCAAAGGCTAAAGAAAGATCCAATAAATGATTATTTTTAAAGCCAGAAACAAAAGAAAGATGGCCAGTATCATCACTTCTCTTCCTGGCCAATGCTATAAGACAAGAAAAAGTAATAAGGAGTGTAAGAAGTAGAAAAGAAAATACAACTATTACTATATTAGACAATATGATTGTCTAGACAATAAATTCAAGATAATCTACATGGAAAATTAAAAAAATAATGTGTTTAGTGACATTTAGTGTTTAGGGACATTTCTGTATTTTAGATCAATTTGCAAAACAAATTACATTCCTAACAGTAAAAGAAAATAAGAATATGGTAGAAAAATTAACCCATTCAAAACAGCAATAAATATTCGTAGGAGACTAGCATAAATCTAATAAAATATATGAAAGACTTTATAGAGAAAAGTAAAACACTGTTGAAATTCCTGAAGAAATCTCTAAAGAATATGAGAAGTGTACCATGTATGTGGGTAGGAGTCCAGTAACTTAAGTGAAAATTTGTTTGTGAAAATTAGTTTTCATATTCAATGTGATTTTAATCAAAATTTCCATGAGACTTTTCATTGATTTTGATAAATTGATCAAAAAGTATTTGAAAGAGTCAAAGACTAGATATAGCCAAGACTGTTTTGAAGATAAAAGTAAAGTGTCAGAAATTTCCTTGCCAGATATTAAGATTTGTTATAAAGCTATAATAACAAAGACAATTGATACTGACATATCTGATACTGAAAAGTTATTAGACCAAGTTATAGACACCGAGATATAAATAGAAATTTGGTATGTGACAGAAGTGCTATTATAAATTAATGGGGAATAGGTGAACTTTTCAACCATTGAAACTAAGAAAATTGGAACTATTCTCATTGGCAAAAAGCATAAAGTTGGATACCTACTTCTTTCATAAACAATAATAAATTCAAATGGATTAAAGATTGTGAGAAGCAAAATTTTTAAACATTGAGACATTTTTATATTTTTTTATTTTTATAACAACTTTATTGAGACATAGTTCACATGAAATGCAGTTCACACGTGTAAATGTGCAATTCAATGGTTTTTAGTATATTCAGGGTTGTGTAACCATCACCACCAATTTTAGAACATCATCATCACCTCAAGAAGAAACTGTCCATTGAGTGGTCACTCCCTATTTGAGACATTTTTATAGTCTCTAGATAAGAAAAATTTCCTAAACTGCACAGATACAACCACACACATACCCACAATGGAAACAATTAGGAAATACTGATAAATCTAATTGTTTTAAAGCAAGTTTTACACCATTAAAGATACTGTGAAAGAAATAACAATCCATAGACTGGGAAAAATATTCACAGTGCATATAATTGTCAAAGGATAGAATCCAGAATACATAAATAATTATTATAATGAAAAAAGAAAAGAAATTTTTTAAAAAAGCAAACATGATAAAAAATTATTCCCATAGTATGAAACCCAAATATCCAGTAAACAAATGAAAAGGTGTTCAATTTTACTGGTAATCAGAAAAATGTAACTTATAAACCCCATGTGAGACACAGTTTTGTAGATATCAGATTGGTTAAAAAACAACAACAACAACAAATAAGTCTGACAAAACTGTTTTGACAAGGTAGAGAAATGACAGCTGTCATGCAATGGTAAGAGTACATTAGTCCAAACATTTTAGAAAACAGTAACATTGAAATGGTGTTTGTCCTTTGACTGAGGTTTTCTACTTCTAGATTTATGTGCTGGAGAGATTTTTACCAACTGCTCTAAAGACATACATAAAAATGCTTGTTGCTTTAGCATTTGTACTAATAATCGTGGCAACTTGAAAGGAATCTTAGTCTGTTGGGATGCTATAACAAAATACCATAGACTCGGTGGCTTATAAACAACTGAAATTTAATTCTCACAGTAGTGGAGCCTGGGAAGTCCAAGATCAAGGTGTCAGCAGATTTGATGTCTCATGATAGCCCACTTACTGGATGTCTTTTTGAGGCTCTCTCCCTTAGCAAAAGAAGGGGGAAAAGAGCTCTGGGGTCTCGTTTAAAAGGGCATAAATACCATTCAGGAAGGTTCCAATTTCATGACCTGATCACCTCCCGAAGGCGCCACCTCCAAATACTATCACATTGGAGATTAAGTTTCAACATATGAATTTAGGAGAATGCAAACATCTAGTCTATAGCAGAATCTAAATATTCAAGAGGGGAGCCTGGGTGGCTCAGTTGGTTAAGCAACTGCCTTCAGCTCAGGTCATGATCCTGGAGACCTGAGATAGAGCCCCACATCAGGCTTTCTGCTCGGCAGGAAGCCTGCTTCTCCCTCTCTCAGTCCCTCTGCTTGTGTTCCCTCTCTAGCTGTGTTTCTCTCTGTCAAATAAATAAATAAAATCTTTAAAAAAATATTCATCAAGAGAAACAGATTAAAAATATTGTGTTCTTGTCATCCAACAGAATGATATAGTAGAAGTAAATTAGAGAAACACGTATCAACATGGATGACTCCCCAAAATATAATGCTGAGTGAAAAAAGCAAACTATAGATTAACACTTAGAGTATGAGCTCATAAAAGTTAAAAATATATAGAACAATACTATGTATTGTTTAAGGATGCACATGTACATTGTGAAAATATCCTTAAGAATGATATTATACTAAGTGATTGCTATTGAGAGGAAGGAAAAGGAATGGAAATGGGAAAGGAGTAACAAAAATTCCAATTATGTCTATAACATTGTAGTTCTATTTATTTGTTTGATTTTTATTATTTATTTATTTATTTATTTAGAAAGATTATTTATTTGAGAGAGAGAGAGCATAAGCAGGGAGAGTGGAAGAGGGAGAAGAGAAGGAGACTCCCCACTGAACGGGAAGCCCAATGCAGGGCTCCTGCAGGGCTTGATGCAGGGCTCAATCCAGGGCCCCAAGGTCATGATCTGAGCCAAACGCAGATGCTTAATCAACTGAGCCACCCAGGCTTCCTGTAGTTCTTTTCTAAAAATCTCAACTAAGTATGATAAAATGATGAGAAGATAAAGCTGGTTAGTACCTCTTGTTTATACTTTAAATACTCTCAATACTTCTCAACATGCTAGAAATAGCTTATAATAAAAATGGCCAATTAATAATTTTTCTCTCTAGAAAATGGGAGTAGTAGTACTGATTTTGCCTACTCATATGGCTGTTATAAAAATGAATTTGGATAAATAAAATTATAGCCATTCTAATGGGTTTGTGCTGGCATGATATTGTGGTTTCAATTTGCATTTTCCTAGTGACTAGCAATACTTAAGTATATTTTCATGTATTTATTAATTTGGAATATATCTTCTTTAGTAAAATGCTTATTTTAAAAAAAATGAATTTAAGGGTACCTGGATAGTTCAGTCAGTTAAGTGTCAGACTCTTGATTTCAACTCAGGTCACCATCTTAGGGTCATGAGATCCAGCCCCCCATCAAGCCCTGCATTGGACTCCCTGCTCAGGCATAGTCCGCTTGAGATTTTCTCTCTGTAGGTCTTCCTCTGTCCCTTTCCCTGCTTGTGCTCTCTCCCTCTCTCTCAAATAAATAAATAAATAAATAAATAAATAAATAAATGTTTTAAAAAATGAATTTGGATGACAACAACAAATACACTACAGATCCTACAGATGTTGCTATTCTTACATGAATTACCAACAAAATCATGATTCAAAAATAAAATTCAAATAGTACCATGATGAGTCCTATATTTTTTCACTTATTAAAAAAATAAGTGTAGCATTAATTACTGAAATTAGAAAATATAGCAATGATCGGTAATGCAACACTTTTTTGGAGACTAATATGGTTTTGGATAATATTATAACATGATCCAGGGCTTCTTTTAAGGTTATAAAGTACATGGTGAGTAACTGTTTCATGTATTAGAAAAGCATCTGCTTTATTCTATTACAGCTCAGACCATATTCTTATATTAATCTCTTCTTCCTGAGATTGCCTATTCCCTCTCTTCCATTCCTATGTATGAATAAGGCTTACTGGGAAAATGTCTCCTTACACCCTTATGGTTAGATGATTACATTATGAAGATGAAATGCTGAATTCTGGGAATTAGCCTAAGATCTTCTTGAAAGTCCTTATGTGTTACTTGTTAATTAAAAGTCAGTTCAAGTTAGAAGCAAGCAAGAGTGGATTTACAAAGAAAATATAGTAAAATTTAACTATGGTATTTCCAGTCGAGGCTTTGGGGATGATACAATGTTATTTATGTATATGAAAGCTTTAAATATGCTATTTTTCATATAATCCAAGAAGATAATGAAGATACAGTTTCTTCCATGGTGGAATTTAAAGCAATTTAAATTAAAAGCAAAAAGGTATTGCATACTGGATATCCATATGTAAAAAAAAAGTCGACCCCTACCTCTCTATGTGTAAGAGATTTAACTCAAAATGGATCAAAGACTTAAAAATAAGAGCTAAAACTATAAAAGGCTTAGAAGAAAGCATAGGTAGAAACAATCTTGCACTAGAAAATTATTTCTAGGGATGCCTGGGTAGCTCAGTTAGTTAAGCCACTGTCTTCAGCTGAGGTCATGATCCTGGAGCCCCGCATCGGGCTCCCAGCTCCTCAGGGACTCTGCTTCTTCCTCTGACCTTCTCCCCTCTCATGCTCTCTCTCACTCACTCTCTCAATAAATAAATAAAATATTAAAAAAGAAAATTATTTCCAAAGCCCAAGCAACCAAAGGAAAAAATTCATAAATTGTACTTCATCTAAATTAATAATATTTATACCTCAAAATTCTCCATTAATAAAGTGAAAAGAAAGTTCATAGAATGGGAAAACATATTTGCAAGTCATATACCTGATAGGAAAGCTGAACTCAGAACATTTAAATAACTATTACAGCTCAACAATAAAAAGACAACTAACTCAGAAAATGGGTGCAGTATTTGAATAGATGTTTTGCCAAAGAAGATATACAAATGGCCAGTAAACACATGAAAAGTTGCTCTACATCATTAGTCTTTAGGGAAATGTAAGTCAAAATCATGAGATATCACTTTATATCCATTAGGAAGACTATAATAATAATTTTTGAAAGGGGACGATAACAAGTGTTGGCAGGACATGGAGAAACTGGTAGCATAAAATGATCTAGCCACTTTGGAAGACAGGCTAGCATCTCCTTATAATGTTAAACAGAGGAGGGGCAAAGATGGCAGAGGAGTAGGGGACCCTACTTTCATTGAGCTGGATATCTACCAGACAATTCTGAACAGCCACTAAATCAGGCCTGTGATGTAAGAAGATGCATCTGGATTTCTACAAACAGACTATCTCAGGCAGTTGGTCTTGAGGTATGAAGCAGGGAGCCGTGATTCTGTGGACAGATAGTGGAAGGCAACTGGTATGGGGAGGGAGCATCAGAGATCCTGCACCGCTGGAGTGCAAAAACCTCCTGCACTGAGAAACTGGCACAGAGTTGAAGACCAGTAGCAGCAGGGGAAGGACATTAGAGCAGCTGCCCAGACTGAAACCTGGAGCTTCAGGGGGTGTCTGTGAACTGGGGGCGGTTGGCAGTTTTAGAAGCACAAAGAGAAGGGACATGCCTGGACCTGGAAGTGAGGGCTAGGAGTGTTGTTGGGGGGCACACAACCCAGGATGTGTGATTTTTGGCAGCACAGACAGAAGCGGGGACAGTGTGATCTGGAGAGCTCACTGCAGGGAAAACTGCCATCTCTCTTTTGTGAGACAGAGGTTTCGATATGGTCACTTCTACTCTGACTATGGAGTGGGGTATTGGGACATGGAAAGCCACCAGAGAAAGCGATCAGAGAACAAAAGCCCCCCAAAACTGGTTTTCATTGAGCACATCCCCCCATACAGGGGGCAGGGCAACTCTGCTGAAACAGTGCAGCAGACCCCTCCCCCAGAAGACAGGCTGGAAGAAAAAGAAGCCTACAACCCTAAAGTCCCTCTAAAACAGGTGCCACTTGCTTGGGTTGTGGTTAATAATTTGGATTCTGTACATTCCCTCAATCATCCCTAAACAGAATGACTAAGAGGAGAAACCCCCAACATAGGAAAAACTCAGAGACTATGACCTTTGATGCAGAGCCAATGGATATGGATATAAGCAACTGTTACTTCAGGTCTGTAGTTATGCAGACAATAGCTAGGATGGAGAAAACTATTAATGGCAACATAGATTCTCTAAGGACAGAAATGAGACCTGACTTGGCAGAAGTTAAAAATGCTATAAATGAGATCCAGTCTAATCAGTCTAAACAGCTAGGGTAAATGAGACAGAAGAATGAATTAGTGATCTAGAAGACAAACTGATAGAAAAGAAGGAACAGGAGAAGGCCTGGAACAAACAGCTCAAAATCCATGAACACAGAATTAGAGAAATAAATGATGCCATGAAACATTCCAATGTCAGAATTATTTGGATCCCTGAGGGGGTAGAAAGAGAGAGAGGACTAGAAGATATATTTGAGCAAATGTAGCTGAAAACTTCCCTAACTGGGGAATGAAACAAACATTCATGTCCTATGGGCAGAGAAGACCCCTCCCAAGATCAAGAAGAACAGGCCAACACCCAGGCACGCAGTAATAAAACTTGCAAATCTTAGAACCAAGGAAACCATCTTAAAGGCAGTTAGGAGGAAGAGATTCCTTATGTACAGAGGGAGGAACATCAGAATAATGTCAGACCTGTCTACAGAAGCCTGGCAAGCCGGAAAGGGCTGGCAAGACATATTCAGGGTACTAAATGAGAAGAACATGCAGCCAAGAATTCTTTATCTGGCAAGGCTGGCATTCAGAAAAAGAATAGATGACCACTAAGCTGGCCTGCAAAAAATATTAAGCAGGGTTCTATAAAAGAAGAAAGACCCTCAAGAGTGATATAGAAATATACGGACACAATCTATAGAAACAAGAACTTCACAGGCAACATGATGAAAATAAAGTCATCTTTCAGTAATCACACTCAATGTGAATGGCCCAATACTCTCATAAAATGGCACAAGGTTGCAGATTGAATAAAAAGTCAGGATCCACCCATATGCTGTCTACATGAGACTCACTTTGAATCTATATATACATCCAGACTGAAGGGATGGAGAACCATCTTTCATGCAAACGGACCTCAAAAGAAAGCTGGGGTAGCAATTATCATATCAGACAAATTAGTTTTTAAGCTAAAGACTGTAGTTAGAGATACAGAAGGACACTAAATCATTTTTGAAGCGTCTGTCCAACAAGAAGTTCTAACAATTGTAAATATCTTTGCCCCCAACATGGGAGCAACCAACTACAAAAGCCAGCTGTTAACCAAAATAAAGAGACATTTTGCTAATAAAACGTTAATACTAGGAGACTTCAACACTTCACTCTCAGCAATAGACAGATCATTTAAGCAGAAAATCAACAAAGAAACAAGAGCTTTGAATGACACATGGGACCAGATGGACTTTATAGATATATACAGAATACTCATTCTTCTCTAGTACACATGGAACTTTCTCCAGAACAGACCACATACTGGGACACAAATCATGTCTCAACCAATACCAAATGACTGAGATTATTCCCTGCATATTCTCAGATGACAATGCTTTAAAACTGGAACTCAATAACAAGAAAAAGTTTGGAAGAAATTCAAGCACTTGGAAGCTAAAGACCATCCTGCTCAAAAATGTTTGGGTCAACCAGGAAATCAAAGAAGAACTTAAACAACTCATGGAAACCAATGAGAATGAAAACGCATCAGTCCAAAAGCTATGGGATACAGCAAGGTGGTCCTAAGGGGGAAATGCATAGCCATCAAAGTATCCAGTGGATAAAAAGCAGTCATTTCAATAAATGGTGCTGGGAAAATTGGGCAGCTATATACAAAAGAATGAAACTCGACCATTATCCCCATACCCAAAGATAAACTCAAAATAGATGAAAGACCTCAATGTGAGACAAGAATCAAGATACAAAGCTTCTTCACAGCCAAAGAAATAGTCAACAATACAAAGAGGCAACCCACAGAATGGGAGAAGATATTTGCAAGTGACATTTCAGATGAAAGGCTGATATCTAAGATCTATAAAGAACTTCTCAAACTCAACACTCAAAAAACAAGTAATCAAGTCAAAAAATGGGCAGAAGATATGAACGACACTTCTCCAATGAAGACATACAAATGACTAACAGACAAATGAAAAAATGTTCACCATCAGTTGCCATCAGGGACATCAAATCAAAACCACAATGAGCTACCACCTTATACCAGTTAGAATTGCGAAAATTAACAAGATAGGAAACAATAAATGTTGGTGAGGATATGGAGAAAGGGGAACGCTCTTATACTGTTGGTGGGAATACAACTTTGGTATAACCACTTTGGAAGACAGTGTGAAGGTTCCTCAAAAAATTAAAAATAGAGCTACCCTATGACCCAGCAATTGCTGTGTACTTACCCCAAAGGTACAGATGTAGTAAAAAGAAGGGACACATGCACCCCAGTGTTCATAGCCCCATTGTCCACAATAGTCAAACTGTGGAAAGAGCCACAATGCCCTTCAGCAAGTGAATGGATAAAGATGATATGGCTCATATATACAATGGAATATTATTCAGCTATCAGAAAGAATGAATACCCAATTTTTGCATCAATGTGGGTGGGACTCAAGGATATTATGCTAAATAAAATAAGTCAAGTAAAGACAATTATCATATGGTTTCATTTATTTGTGGAACATAAAAAATAGCATGGAAGACATCAGGAGAAGGAAAGGAAAAATGAAGAGGGGAAATCGGAGGAGAAAAACTATGAGAGAGTATGGACTCCAAGAAACAAACTGAGGGTTTTAGAGGGGAGGAGGGTAAGGGGATGGGCTATCCTGGTTGTGGGTAGTAAAGAGGGCATATATAGGGGCTCCTGGGTGGCTCAGTTCGTTAAGTGACTGCCTTCGGCTCAGGTCATGATCCCAGAGTCCTGGGATTGAGCCCCACATCAAGCCTGCCTCTCTCTCTCTCACTCCCCCCACTTGTGTTTCCTCACTAGCTGTGTTTTTCTCTGTTGAATAAATAAAATAAAATATTTAAAAAAAATAAAGAGGGCATGTATTGAATGGAGCACTGGAGGTTTTACACAAACTATGAGTCATGGAACACTACATCAAAAACTAATGCTGTATGTATGGTGACTAACATAACATAAAAAAATAATAATAAAAAAATAGAGGAAGAGCCAATGGGGAGAAAATAATACTAAACAATTACCATATTACCCGCAATTCTACTTCTAGGTATGTACTCAAGAGAATTGAAGATGTATGTCTACATAAAAACTTATACATGAATGTTCATAGCAGCATTATTCCTAATATCCAAAATGTAGGAAGAACCCAAATGTCCATCAAGGAGTGGATAAAGTGTGGTATATCCATACAATGGAATAATTCTCTGACATAAAAAGGAGTTAAGTTTTGCTAAACAGTGCAACGTGGATGAACCTTGAAAATATTATAGTGAGTAAGAGAAGCCAGACACAAAAGGCCACATAAAAGTTCCATTGTATGAAATGCCCAGAATAGGCACATCCATAGACAAAGAAAGTAAACTAGGGGTTGCCAGGGACTAGGAAGAGGGGAGAATGGGGAATGATGGCTAATGGGTTTGAGGTGAAAGAATGTTCTGGAATTAGATATCGGTGATTGTTGCAGAACCTTGCGAATATACTAAAACAATGGACTGTATATTTTAAAGGAAGAGGGGAGGAGAGAGGTGAGAGACAGAAAGAGCTCCATGGGAGAAGTGGGCAAGAACTACTTTTCAAAGACACAAGATGGCTGATATTCAATTGAAAATTTATGCTTCTGTGACGTTAAAACTTCTTTATCTCTCCAAAACTGTCTGGCAAATCTGTTTCCAATCCCTGCTCCTTACTCCCCCACCTCTCTGTACACAAGAGGAAAACTCTCAGAAAGCCTCATGAGGACACGGATTCTATCCACGCTCTGACCAGAATCTGGGGTAGAAAAAGCGTTTGATAAATGTCCTGAATGAATAGCTAAATACTTGTATGAACAGCTTTGATTTAATTCCATAATGTTGACTATACTGATTTTGATCTTTAGACATGTGTGAATATGCAGAAAGCTTAGATTTATTTTCACTTCACCTTCTCAATACACCTAGCAGCCCGGTCCTCAAAATACTGCTCTCAAACAGTATGGTAACTTGTGAGATGTCTCGGTGCCCACACAATTAATTTGTGGAGAGTCTTGGGAGTAAAACAAGGGACATTGAAAGTAAAATAAACATTCAGTTTCTAACTAACAAGGAATGATTAGGAAAAAAACTTAAAAGAAATATAGGACGTCTTGAAATAATAGTATAGGAATATCTCCCTTAGAATAATAAGATGATGCAACACTATTTTTTGTGCAGATTAAGAAATGATTGCGAGAATTCCTATTCAAGTAGGTGAGTGCTAGAAGCAGATGTCCTATAGAAATTTTTTAAGAGATATACTTCAAAAGATATTTATATGAAATTTAAATTATAATAATCTTAATATATACTTTATATACTTGAAGTATTTTTAAATTATACTTTGCGCTATTTTAGTCCTGCCCCAGTAATTTTTCTCTCATGAGTCTTTGATGTTTCTATGGTCTGTTTTTATAATATAACTCTTGAAGTAGGAAAGACATCACTACAGATATTATCTCCTTTCTGGTAAGCTTCAAAAAATTGATATGAATTAGAAATAACTAGCAAATAATTGAAAAAAAGGGACTCTTCTCCAAATGGAGTTCTGAAAAATTTTCTGAAAGAATCAGGGTTACATCCACCTACCTGCTGATAATAGCTAATCCTGGTGAGAGTGGTGGTGGGGTTAGCCTGGTTTAATCTCAACTGCCCAGAGACTAAATGAAGTGATCAAAAAAAAAGAAGAAAAAAAAAGGTACAGCTGTACAACCCAACAAATGAAATTGTCTAACTGAATGCCTGAAAGGAGACAATATTGCCCCTCATTCAGAAAATATTGAGGACCTGTGAGCCAAAGCTGTGAGCCAAGCATTGCCTAGAAGTGAACTGAATAAGTAAAATCCTGCCCTAATAGGGTTTTCATGTTGGTGCACTCCCTTTTGTTACCCCAATTATTACTAGAACCCCAAGGGAATAATGGGAGAAACTGAGGGGGAAATCCAGTGGGTCTGAACCTGCCATTATGGACCAATGGTCAGAGGGCCCTGGGACTTGGAGGAAAGAAGGAGAAGGAAGCATAGCATCCTAGGAAAGTCTGCAGACTGACCCTAAATTGGCTAGTTACATGGGCAAAGTCACCTGCCTTACTAAGCACAAGAGACCATTTGTGAGGCCCAAGGGATGAAATTAATTTACTGCCATTACCTCTACCTCCCATTCCCCACACCAATAAAAAGGAAGTGGTCCCTCTCTCCCAAGAGTCTTCACTGGAGCGGGATTTCAGGGTAGTTGCAGTGGGAGGTACTTGAGAGGAGGTATCAGAAGATTTGGGTTCTAGTGTAAATTTAATTGCTAACTAACCATTTGCTGGTGTGTAAAATGAAAATATTAACTTACATAATCACTAAGGTCTTTTAGTCTAAACTATTTATGGTTGTTAGCTCACTAGAAGCAGGAAGAAAGAGGATCCCTGATTTGTGTACACCCATTCTCTGTTCCAGACTCAAATCTTCACATAATGGTCACTAACAGAATAAACAAATAAGACATGGGAAGTCCTGGGCGCCTGGGTGGCTCAGTTGGTTAAGCGACTGCCTTCGGCTCAGGTCATGATCCCGGATACCTGGGATGGAGCCCCACATGGGGCTGCCTGCTCTGCGGGAAGCCTGCTTCTCCCTCTCTCATGCCCCCTGCTTGTGTTCCCTCTCTAGCTGTGTTTCTCTCTGTAAAATAAATAAAATATTAAAAAAAAAAAGACATGGGAAGTCCTATTTATAATAGAATGCCTGATATTCCTATATATAAGATTCCATGTAAGGATATAAATTGAAATACCCCAACTTAAGTTTTATTATTAATATTGAAAGTTCATAATGTGAAGTCAAAATAATTTCTTAATTTAAAACCAACCCACCAATGACCATTTTTTCTTCCGTGTAACAACTATATATTCTTTGCTTATTGAAACTCTATTTGTCTTGGGTTATGTCTGAAATATTAACTTTCCTATGAAGTTCTTAATATCTTCAGTCAGACTGAATTTTTACTTTTGTCTTCTCCTGACACTTGCTTATCCCTCTACCGAATGATTTGGCATAGTCTGACTGTTACTAATTCTGGCATCTGTGTATATGTGTGGCTACACACACGTATCTCCTGCAAACAGATTGTGAGTTCTTTGAGGGTAGGACCTGTACCTTACTCACCCTCTGTTCAAACAACTAACACAATACCCTGAACAAAATAAAAGCCCAGGAAGCGTTCGTTGGATTGCATTTCTCTGTCCCTGGCATTTTATGCCAACTGTTGTGGCTCATGCAACTTCTCAACTTCCTCAGTTCTGGGAAACTCAGCCAACAGAGCTTAAAACCCACAGATTGCAGAAAGAAGATAAGATAAAACACTCAGATTGCCTGCGTCTTGAAAAGGATATATTACAGATGGAAATGACATTGACAAAATACCAAAATATATAAAAATGTAGTAGAATTAATTAATTCTGTGCAGTAAATAAACAAAATTAATTGATGTTCCCAGTTAGTCACAGGCCTATTCCTGTTGACCTAGGCAGTGGTAGAGCCCTGCAGGCTCCTCAGGTCATAGAGTAGGACCATTCAACCTGGAAGACCCAGATAGGGCTATCCTAAAAGCATCTGATACAACCTCAAACTGATACTCAGTTCACAGAATAGGCAGATTGAATCCCATTTGCAGAGTTCCAGTTTCCTGTCTTGAGATGAAATATTCTCTGTTTGTTTGTGTTTATTTATATTTTTTTTTCTTGGAGATGGGGAAGAAGGGCAATAGTAGGAAATAGATTTTATCACCAAATGTCATGCATGATCTTCTTTGCTTAGAAAAGACAGCCAAGCCACAATGTGCTCTTGGTGTTGGATACACAATTTATCTTTCTTCACTGGGACTCCTTTCTTAGCAAAGGGTCCTTGGGATAAATTCTCAGGTTGTCGTGAACCACTTTGGTAGGCTTTTTTTAGTGGGATGGTGCAGAGATGGTGATTGGTCAAAGCAAAGACAGAAGGTGAGATGAGTAAAAAATATTTTTTGTCTTCAAAGTTGATTGTAGTTCAGAAAAAGATTGTAATGTCCACAGTAGTAGGGAAGTGGTTTGTGTGGGCAGAGTGTGGAATTTAGGCAATTTCCAACTTCTACATTTACAAGATTCAAAGTTCTTTTCCGTTCAAATATTTGCTTTATCAGCCTTTCCTAATGGACTACCCCAAAGCAGGTGTAACAACCACACATATGACAAGGTTATTGCCTTTAAAGAGTTTATAAGCATTTTGTGGAGAAATCATTGACTCTATGTATCAGAAATCATCTAAAATAGTCTTCAGTGCTATATTATAGGATAGTACTATTAAGTGTAATAGAATTTCACATATAAAGAAAAACTTGGTGTTGACTTGAGTAATTGGAGATGTTATGGAGGAATGAGGGCTTGAGGTAGACTTTGCAGAAAGTAGGGTTTAAGGAGGAGAAAGAATTCCAGGAGATATTTCATCCACTAGCATCACAATTATATTGCACAAAATCTTTGCTATGATCATTAGGTCTTAAGAATGTGATCCCTGCAAACTATAAAAGACTCTTAATCTCAGGAAAACAGTTGAGGGCTGGGGGAGGGATAGGGTGACTGGGTGATGGACACGGGGAGGGTATGTGCTATGGTGAGTGCTGTGAATTGTGTAAGATGATTCACAGACCTGTATCCCTGAAACAAATAACACATTATATGTAAGAAAAAAAAAAGTGATCATTGGTTCTTAAGAAATCTTATGTATTCACAAATGTTTTTATAAACTGTTGATTTCAACAGTGTTTGAGTAAAGGAGGTTAGAAACTAGTTTCAGAAGCTCATTAAAAAGTTATTTTTCCGGGTGCCTGGGTGGCTCAGTGGGTTAAAGCCTCTGCCTTTGCTCAGGTCATGATCTCAGGGTCCTGGGATCGAGGCCCACATTGGGCTCTCTGCTCAGCAGGGAACCTGCTTCCTCCTCTCTCTCTGCCTGCCTCTCTGCCTACTTGTGATCTCTCTCTCTGTCAGATAAATAAATAAAATCTTAAAAAAAAAAAGTTATTTTTTCCTACAGAAAATTCAATTAAGAGTTTTATACATGTGTGTTTTGCTACAAAGCTAAAACAATAAAGTGGTTAATCAAACCTTAGAAAACAATAATCAAATGTTACAGAGAATAATAAAAATAATGCTTAAACACCAGAATAAAATCAATGAATTATCAACTATTATTTATAATCTGTTTTGGTGCTGATTTTTTTTTTTTTGGTAAAATTCTAAATGGAAATAACACTTTTTTAAAAGCACAAAATGAAAAAAAAAAAAAAAAGGAAACTAACATAGCATCTGTGCCTCAGCTAGCTTGTAGTCCCTCAAAGTAGCTGCATGTTTCTGAGCAGCTCTTTTCTCAGGCACACAGTATCAATATCTGATCAAGCTCATATTCTAACCAATAGGCATGAATGCAATGAAACAATGGAATTATATCCAATTCTCATTTTGAAAATTTAAGCTGTAAGAGAAATGCCATGTTTGAATAGTAACCATAGCCTTACCAGATTTCTAAGTGCTTTCAGTCAGGTCATCTTGATGGATCCCCACTCACACTGCCTACTTGTGGTAGGTAGGCTTCTAAAATGTGCCACCCCCCCCACCCCCCACCCCCCCAAGCAATGATCCTTTTCTATTGTATTCACATCTTCTCTAATCCCCTCCTCGTGAAAATGGATTAGACCTAGGGACTTGCCTCTAACCCAAAAAATATGGCAAAAGCAGTAGGATATCACTTTTGTGATTAGATTACAAAAGATTGTGGCTTTTGTCTTGCTGGCAGACTCTTTCATTGGCTTTAAAGCTAGCTGCCTGTTGGACAGGCCACATGGCGAGGGACAGAGGACAGTCTTTGACCAACAGCCAGTGAAGAACTGAGATCCTCTGTTCTATAACTAGAGAAGAACTGGATTCTTCCAACAATGATGTAAGTGAACTTGGAAATGAATCCTTCCCCAATTGAGCCTTCAGATTGCTTTGGTTATAGTCAGTGAAAGACCCAGAAGACTCAGATAACTATCTCTGTATTCCAGGGGAAACTGTTATTATAAACATGTGTTGTTTTAAGCTGCCAAGTGTTAGAGTAACTTGTTACATGGCATAGGAAAGGAAAAACTTAATTTTTCTTCCACTTCACTCCTAAGTTTTCCAGGTGGGGCTCTGTGAGACTGACAAAAAAAAAAATCCCCCACAAATTAAGAAGATAAAAACAAAGAGAAATTTATTGATATGTGCACTATACTTGTACAGTAGAGAACGCTGATGAACAACTCAAAGGGTGGTTAGAACTTGGGCTTGTATAGAATGTTAGTAAAAAACAATAGTTCTTTAAAGAAGTGACAAGACAAAGGACTTTGAACTCCCAGGATTGACTGACTGTGGGCAAGCAAATAATGATAGATAAGGGCAAGATGGGGAAGTTTTTTGCATAGATTTATCTGGTGCCCGACAAGGGTCTAGTGTTGTCTCTGCTGTTTGGTTTCTGTTCTTCCTAGTAGAGAGGGGAGGAGTGGGGACACCTTTATAAATTTATTTCCTTCTTTTAGGCAAATAGGGAGAGGGCAGAGGGATTTTCTTGTATCTGCTTCTTCTTAATTGCCTTCAGCTCAAAGTAATTCTTGTGCTAAAGTAAAATATTTTGGGGTAACATAATCTGCTACCTTTCCCCCGCAGCAGATAACTAATATACTTTGGGATATAATAGGGTTTGGTTATATCTCCACTTTACAACCTGACAAATATAGCTCAGAGACTTTAGGTAACTAGTGTTCAGCAATACAGAGTGGCTAAGCCAGAATGATTGGTTCTCAGCCAGGCAGAGTGTCATTTATCACTCACACTAACGCTCTTGCACATGAGTGTCTTACATGTATCAGTCGTTCTTGTCAGTTTCCTTTCCTCTTTATCCGGTAGTGCCCACTACCTTTGTCACTACATTACAGTCTTTACATTAGGAATCTATTTTTGCAAGGAATACTGGAAGATTCTGGGACGCTGTATTTGGATCACGTTCATGTCACTGTGTTTGGTGATAGCTAAGCACGGGTATTTGTGCTCTCAGGAAACAGTGGGGGGAGGGGAATGGGAGTATTGAGACCATTCATTCTGGAATCAGGAATGCCTAGATTCAAATCTATGCTTTTTAATGGTTATTCATAGTGTTACCAAACACTTCAGTACATCAATTTCTACATCAAAGAAACAGAAGTAATACAAATCTTTATTTGGAAGTATTATGAAGATTACATCAGGTAACACATAAAGCCCTGATACATATATACTCAAATGTCAGTTTCCCCTTGAGCCTGACTATTCTTCCCATAGCCAAAGGAGGTTATACATCTTGTTGTTTTGAGAAGTGCTTGCATATTGGAAAATCTCGGGTATTTTAAAAGTTATAATTTAAGGGCGCCTGGGTGGCTCAGTTGGTTAAGCGACTGCCTTCAGCTCAGGTCATGAACCCGGAGACCTGGGATTGAGTCCCACATCGGGCTTCCTGTGCGGCGGGAAGCCTGCTTCTCCCGCTCTCACTCCCCCTGCTTGTGTTCCCTCTCTGGCTGTGTTTCTCGCTGTCAAATAAATAAAATATTTTAAAAAATGTTATAATTTAAAAAAATTAAACTTACAGCCCTTCTAAATTCATCTTTGTTCCCAAGTAATAATTTATCAAAAGAGTCGAAACTGCATATATATCTATTGGGCAAAATATCTCTGATATTCAAGGAGTGTACAGTTGTAAATCTTACAGAAAATGAAGTTCTTGCTTTAAATAGGCATACAGAATGCACTACGAACGTGGGCTGTGAAGTCTGTCTTCCCAGTAGGAATTCTCTCTGCCAAATTCTAGCTCTGTGAATTTGAGTTTTGTCATCTGAAAAATGAATACAATAATGGTACTTATTCATAGGGGAGTGTAGTGAGGTTTGAATGAATTCAACTTTGGTATGTGCCATTAAAAACAAAGTTTAAATGATCTTATTAACTTTATTCAATGATTCATGAACTGGGCAGCATCCAACCCAGCAGATAGAAAGGCACCGAAGAGCTATACAAAATAAAAGAATTTTATAAGGGGAAGGGCTGGGACAGGAAGTTATACTAGGCAATAAAGTGGATTGGTTATTGCAAGGTTATTTTCCTTTAGGGGATGGCTGGGCTCTTTCAGGCAGATTACCTAACAAATGTTGATCCAGTGATTTCTGATAGACTGGCGTAAGATTCCATTTCTGGATCAGCTGAAACTTTGATTAAGTCTCAGTTAGGTGATGTGGAGTTTAGCATAAGCGACTCCGCTTTGGGTCTGTTGTCTAATTTTAAACAAGTGTTCAGTACAGGATCTTCAACAGAAGGATCTCTTTATGATTAGGGCTAGTTGATTTTACTGAGAATTTTGGAGGAGCAGAATAAACAGATTAACTTCTGATGTCATCTAAGGTGGAAGTCCAAGAAAGCACACTTGTGAGGCGAAGTTTTGTTTTATAAGGTGTATTCAGGGGTGCATACTTCATCACTTTGCAGGGAGGCAAATTAAATTTGTCTGGCAGACTTTAGTAGGTCTTGCTCAAAGCTAGAGACTAATTAGACATTAAGTCCCTGATGAAATCATACCCTATTTTGCATAAATTTAAGACTTGGATGCCTGGGTGGCTCAGTCAGTTAAGCATCTGCCTTTGGCTTAGTTCATGAACCCAGGGTTCTGGGATCAAGTTCTGCATCGGGCTCCCTGCTCAGCCAGGAGCCTGCTTCTCCCTCTGCCGACTGCTCCGCTTATTTTTACTTTTTCTCTCTCACTATCTCTCTCTATCACATAAATAAAATCTTAAAAAAGAGAATTGAATTACTGAATTATTCAAAACCCTTGCTTGTGAACTTCTAACCCCTATAAAACCAACCAAGCTGTCCAAAAACAAGGTTTCAAAGTCCATTTTGTCAAAGGTAGATCTTTTTCAGTTTTCCCTGCTCTCTGAAAGACAAGGATAGAAATTCTGGTCAGTGTATTTCTTTTGTCATGGGTAGGAATGTTGAGTCACTCCTGTTGATCCCAGTAATGTGACTCGGTAGCTCTCCCAGGAAGGAATCCTGTAGCTTCTCCTGAGTTGTAGGGCCTTGCTGAGGGGTGAGGCGGGTGTGGGGGGGAAATAAATCTGTTGCTCAGCCTCCTTTGTCAACAGCCAGACTTGGGCCTTGGGAACTGACCAGGGGCAGTTTGCAAATACATGTGCTTGGCGGAAGCCTGCCGATCCTTTTGTCGTTGAGCCACAGGTGGCCTGTTAGAGAAGCCCGAGTGTGTCATCCCTGACTACTCTAGTTTCCAAGCAGGAATATGACGGGTAACTTTTCAAAGAATAGCTAATGTGAACAATCAGAATTCAACCTATTCTTTTTCTAGGTACAAATAACTAGTTCTACTTGCTTTCCTGCAAACTTACTGCTCAAACACCAAGTGGAAACACATAATTTTTTTTTTTTTTAGTTGAAGTGCAGTTGGCATCCCATGTTATATTAGTTTAGGTATAAAACATGATACATTTATATACATTAGGAAGTGATCATGTAGCTGAACCATCTATCATCCTACAAAGTTGCTACAATATTCTTGACTATATTCTCTATGCCATATATTATGTCATCATGACATTTAGTTTATTTTATAACTGGAAGTTTGTACCTTTGAATCCCCTTTCCCTATTTTGCCCATTTCCCTATCCCCTTCCCCTCTGGCAACTACCAGATTGTTCTCAGTATCTATGAGTCAGTTCCTGTTTTGTCTTTTAGATTCCACATATAAGTAAAATCATATAGTATTTGTCTTTCTCTGAGTTATTCCACTGAACATAATATCTTCTAAGTACATCCATGCTGTTGCAACTGGCAAAATTTTGTTCTTTTTTATGGCTGAGCAATACTCCTCTGTATGTGTGTGTGTGTGTGTGTGTGTGTGTGTGTGTGTGTGCGCGCCCGCATACCATATCTATTAATGGACAATTAGGTTGTTTCTACAGCTTGCTTATTGTAAATCATGCTGCCATGAACATAGGGGTGTATATATCTTTTTGAATTAGGGTTTTCTTCAGGTAAATACTCAGACGTGGAGTTGTTGAGTTATATGGTAATTCTGTTTTTACTTTTTTGAGGAACCTCCATACTATTTTCCATAGTGGCTGCCCAGTTTGCATTCCCACCGATAGTGCATGAGGGCTCCCTTTTCTCCACATCCTCATCAATGCATTATTTTCTGTCTTTTTGAGTCTAGCCATTCTGATGGGCATGGAATATTACATCATTGTGGTTTTGATTTGCACTGCCCTGACGAATAGTGATGTTGAACATCTTTTCCTGTGTCCATTGGCCTTCTGTATGTCTTTTTTGGAGAAACGTCTGTCCAGGTCCTCTATCTACTTTTTAATCAGATTGGTTTAATCAGATTGGCTTTTGTTTTTTGATATGGAGTTGTATGAGTTCTTTATATATTTTGGATATTAACCCCTTACCAGTTATATCATTTGCAAATATTCTCTTCCATTCCATAGGTTGCCTTTTCATTTTTTGATGGTTTCCTTTTCTGGAAACAGATGTCTGACCAGTTTTGAAGCCTGAGTTTCTGCAGAGTGTGGACAGGAGTTTCTAATCCTCTTTTATGTCATCTCCCACCTCCTGACTCCTACCATCCAACTTTCATTCCTCTTTGCTGGCTTACTGCAAACCCCTTGGAAAGGGATCAGATCAACACTATTACTTTTACTCTTATCCTAATGACTAGAATTTTATTTTTAAACAGAAGTTCAGGTTTTATTTTTACTTATTCCTACATTGGTGGGAGATGATATCAGGAACTTACAGGTTTCAACAAGAACTTATGTTTCTATCTTTTAGCTGAACAAAATTACACGCAGTGTGGCATTATCATTACTCAAGACTTACTTTTTTACATTTTACACAATAATATAATATTATCCTTTTTAATTAAATGCCCAGATTACTAAGGAGACCATCTTTGGAGGAAGTGTTTAATAAGCGTGTTTTATTTAAGTAAATCTTCCAGGAGGAAATGGGAGAATTCACTACCTTTATTTAGAAGAAGGCTGTGTAAGTCGTTATCGGTCAAATTTCTCTGTGCAACTCACCAACATTTCCTCCTTGGGAACAACAATATTTGCACATCATAGTTCCCAAAATGACTTTAAAGTCTTAAAATTCTGTGTCTCCTTTGGCTTTCTTCTCTCTGGATTCCACCCAGGCTTTATTAATGATTTGCTTCATATCATCACCTCCATCTTCATAAATTTTCTTTAGAAAATTCATCAGTCCTCCGCTAGGATCTCTTTCAGTGTCATAGGTGGGCTTTTCTTTCTCTTTGCCTTCTT
Organism: Spilogale gracilis; assembly: GCA_004023965.1. Classification (NCBI taxonomy): domain Eukaryota; kingdom Metazoa; phylum Chordata; class Mammalia; order Carnivora; family Mephitidae; genus Spilogale; species Spilogale gracilis. The sequence goes on along the minus strand of PITA01000837.1, from coordinate 33,743 downwards.
TTTCAACCTGAGTCAGGTAATTCCACCGTGTGTTTTCTGCTTCCTTTGTACATAAAAGAAGAACTGTATCTGTATTGACTTTTTTTGAACGGCCTTCCACAGAGATGGGTTTTAAGAGATTGTTCACAATCATGGAGTAACTCTTCCCATTTAGATTCTTTACCAAAAGATCAAATGACCTCGCAGTGAAATGCACCTGCACATTCTCAATGGGACTTGATGAATTCCAGTTAAGATAATGTAGATTTTCGCAAACTTAGCGGACTGATCCCACCCGTAATTATTGATTTTCACTGTATATCCTGATGTAAAGGGAGCAACCACAGCAGCTGGTTTTTCATAGTCAAGTTCTGCTTTTCTCTGCTGCATCTTGTTCTTGATTTCTGTCTAGATCTTGGATTTTTCATCTGTAAGGGCATCATGTACTCTTCTTTTTTTCTTTCTTTCTTTTTTCTTCTCTCTCTCTCTTTCTTTTCTTTTTTTTTTTATTGCGTAATCTTTTTCTAGTGGCCTTTTCCAGCAACAACTTCACCTCTTCTAGATCTTTCTGTAGCTCTTCCAAGGCTGAAGCCATGGTGGGGGTTATCAGGCAAGGCCTGAGCTGCAATCATGCAGGGAAAAGAAGAGGAAACACTGCACTGAATGGGCCTCAAGGGTGGGGAGGGAGGGGGAGGAAAGGGGAAAGGGAGGAGCAGTGGGAGGGGAGGGGGAACGCCGGCGCCACCCACATGAATGGCAGCGCCCTAAGCCTGAGCGCACACCCCACCCAGGGCGACACACAGCCAGCAGCTTAAGAAGCACACCCATGGAGAAAGAGATAAAGCTATTTCCCATCAATGGGTCCGGTTTCTTGCTATGAGATGCCATTTTTAACAACACATGATCCCCAGAAAAGTCATATTGAGGGATCTCATTCTATTTCTACTTTGTTTTGGACTCAGCTGTGAATAAAACTCCTTTCTTTTCCACCCCTCACTGAGGCAGACAGTTTACGAATTCACCAATGCCTGACTACTTTCTAATGTGGGCGTACTGAAAAGTTTTCCTTTCCCACCTGCTGGAGTGTAGGTTTGATCATGTAATTCACTCAGGCCAATGAAATGGGAACGGAGGTGATGCATGTAGAAAGTGATGGGAAGAAAAAACGTTTGCTCTGTCACCTTAGGCTCTGAAGGTTGGGGACCTGCAAATTAGCTGACAGCAGGTGAGGAGAAAAGACCCAGTTTATTCACACCTGCGCCAATACACAGGCAGCGATCCTTCTCAGTCACTTACTGAACAGCCAGAGGCAAATATTTATATACCAACCTAAAAAAGTGTGTGTGTGGAGGGATTCGGGGTGGAGGTTAGAGCTTCAGCGGGAAAGTAGGAAAAAACTCCACTGGGCTTTTTAATGCCATTGGGAAGCTAAATTCATACTTCCCAGTGCTAAAGGTCTTCTTCCAAACAGAAAACTCCCTTGTGGTTGACGGCAGCTGTATCTGGGGGAGTATCTATGTAAGTGTAGGCGATGTTTCTTTTTGTGGCTGCTGAGAGTTCAGCTGGGTTTCAGTTAAAAGTAATTTTAGTCCCTTCAAAAGCACCTAATTGCGAGTGCAGGACTCTCCGTGCCCCTCCCCCCACCCAGGCGGTGCTGACTGTGGGAGCTCACACCCCATGCAAGATGCAGGGATGCAGGGGGACCGCTGAGCCCTCCGAGGGGCACAGGAACCTTGGAGAACATCCAGTCTGCAGCACACTCTGTGTGGGCAAGAACAAAAACAAATAAACCTAGGTTACTTTAACCCACTGGGATGTGTCCTTTGCAACTTCTTTGAACACAGCTACCAATGAAAAGTTAGTTCTTAAAATTTTCAGTTGGCGAATTTTGTCTTATAATTCTATTTCATACTTTCTTCCAGATTTTAAGAAGAAGTGCTTAGTAACTATATGGCTAATGCTCTTCTTGATTATAGATCTTTCTCAGGCTAAAATAGTCAAAATTTTAAAAAGATGTTATCATGTAAATAATATAACTTGTTTTCTTCAGAAATTGTGAGAGGTTCCTATATGTTTGTCCGTTTGTTCTCAAATTGTGCATTTAACAAGTGATTTATTAACGTGTGACTGTAACAAACCCATATTCTATGGGTATTTTTTTTTTTTTTGCTAATACAAGAACTGGAAAAACTCCCCACCTGAAATAGGGCTTGCTATTTGACCAGTAGAGGTTTGTTCCTTAGTCTTAAAGCCTTCACTCCTTTGAGACTTCTGGTCCATTGTGAATGAACTCAGTGTAACCGCATCATTCATTCATTCATTCATTCATTCATACCACAAACAGTTCTGTAAATTCTCACTATGTACCAGGCACTGAGTTAGGTTATTGGTTACTTATGAATAATAAGAGAAGTGCTCTAACCTTCAGTCACTCAAAATTTAGGGAAACTGTATATGTAGACTGGTAATAATAATTAATACGGGTGGTGGTGAGCCTGGCGACAGTGACTTGGACATGGTTTGTGGAAGAACACAGAATTAACAACTGTCATCATCTCAGGCATATGTGTGAGGGAATGAACAAAGAAGCCTTCTTAGAACACATTTTAAAAAAATGAGTCCATCAGTTAAGAGAGGAGGTCTGGGGCTGGGTGGACAGGGGAAACTCTTCAGCCATTATGGATGTACCCATTAGTGTGGGTACAAGATCAGGGGATGGGGTAAGCACATTAATAAGGGCAGAAGAAATGATGAGGGCAGCAATAAGATAGTGGAAAGCCAGATTTTGCTTATTTCATAAACCCTCAAAGATCCAGAAAGCATTAAGCAGAAAGGTAGGTGATAATGTTTGCATTCTGAGTGGTAGTGGGGGCAAGAGAAGGCAAGGGGGAAAAGTAGGAACAAACCCCTCAGGGATGTCTTGGCACCTCTGAGTAGTTAGAGCAAAGTCTGCTCTCATTTTTAGCGGGCTCGTGGTTGGTTTCTGGGGTCAGTAGCATTGGTAGACTTTCCAGGCTTCTGCGGTTTGGAGGATCATAGTTAGAACTTAATCATTGAACTCAAGTGATTAAGAACTTAATTACTACAAATTGATTCACTCACTAGAGCTGCCTGGCCACACCAGGTGTCGCTGACAAATGGCTCTGCTGTGACGCCAGCAGTAAATGCACATTGAGAGAGAATTCTCCGTGGCTCACTAGTGTTCCTTGTGACTTGTGAGCTGAGGCACAGACAGCTCTCCTTCTTCGTCTGAACTATCTTTTCAAGGATGTTTGCAGAGGGAATAGCCTTGGAAGATGGCCACAGTGTCTCTCTCCAGAGCTGAGGGCAGATTTGTGCGCTCTCCAGTAAAATAACGTCTCTCCCTGGGGCAAAGATTAGGCAGGTTTGCTTTAAAAAAAGTGGGGAGGGGGTTTCCTGAGCTTGGAACTCTTCAAACTGTGTCGCAAACCTGCTCCATGTGTAACATGGCCTCAGGCTCTCTTCATTTATCATTCCAGCAAGACTTAGGAGTCTAGAGGTTTGCTGAGAACTCAAAAACTCATGCCGCCTGTTGTGCCAGCGGGAAGAGTCCCTTGTTTCGAACCCAGAGTCTCATGTCTTTACCATCAGACATGAAACTGTGGCAGCCAAGATTGTGCATGTGGGATAAAAATCTGAGACTCTTCACGATTCTTGGCGGATAGGATATGGGGGTAGGAGTCCAACTGCAGCAGGATCACCATAAATTTGCCTTTGACCAATACACCTGCAGTTAGACATTGTCTGGGCAGGCGGGCTTACCGTTTCCCCACTGCCTGCTATATACTGATGACAAATCTGACAAAATTCTATCACTCCAGTCACTCAGAAAATCAGTGTTCGTGGAAATAATTATAGAGGCTATTACGATTTTATTTACAATTTTACAGGTAGGTACAAGTTATAAAACATAAGGACATAAAGTAAAGATCTAATTATATTCTGTATCCAGATTCTTTTTGGATTCAATTTTTCATCCATTTCTGTTCAAAGATGAGTTTAGATGAGCAGATAAAGAAATAGTAATAAAAATTAAAAATTAAGATATAAGTAAATTTGCCATTTTGGTTTTCATATTATAGAGGCAAAAGAATAGACTGAATTGAGCACGGGCTGGAGATCTGTGAAAAGTAGATTTTCCTTTGACATAAATACTCATTAATATATACCAAGGAGAATATGCAACAATGAACGTATGAGACATGCTTTGTGTTGTTACACTTTTCCTTGGGAGAAATTCCAGGCTTATGAGAGAGAATGAAATAAACATTAGTTAGTTTATTGGAGGGGCATCAACGTATTTGGATAAGGACACAATTAATGAAGATAAGTTGCCTATATTTGAATTCTGGCTCTATCACTTACTAGCTGTGTGCTCTTAAGAAACTTATTTCTCTATGCCTCAGTTTACTCATCTGTAAGATGGGTGTTAGTACATACCTCATGGGGTTTTTGTAAGAAGAGAGTGATACTCAACTCTGCTTAGAACAGTTCCTGGCACACAAACGCACCATGAGTGCTTGGTGTTTTTATATATTTTTACTATTGGTGCATAAACTAAGACCACTGTTTCATATCATAATACTGAGAATAAGACTTGAAATAGCCATTATTTGACTTTTCCTCTCTCATAAAAATTTGTTAACTTGCTTACAAATAATTACCAGTATGGGATCTCTGGCATAGAGCTAATATTCTAATTATTCCATGCTGGGTATGTTGGGCCAAATCGATCAAACAGTACTTAGTCTTCTTTTATAGAGTTCAGGGGCTTTGCCCTAGTATTCTTTCATTCAATACATTTTTATTGAATATCTATGAGCAAAATTACATTCTGGAGATCTTTAGTGCAAAAAAATTGTTCCCTATAAACTCCGAGTCTAGAAGAAACTCTCTTTGTCAGCTATGAGGACATAAAGAGCACTGGTTGATAGTATAAGCACTTATTTCATGATTCATAATTATAGGTTTTTTGGTCCTGCTCTCCTTATATTGCAGATTACCTACTGTTTTATCTTTAGCTGATTGATCAAGAGTCAGCATGTTCTGATTTATTTTTAGGATTTGAGGAACTCTGTGATCAGAAACCTTCTTGTTTCTTTCTTTCTTTTTTTTTTTTTAATTTTATTTTGCAACTTAACTTCCTCTCTGGGTCTCATATGGCATAGTCTATTTCTAACACTGGCTTCCTTCCTTTCTGTGTTATAGCACGTCTGACTCTGCAGGATTCTTTACCCAGTAAATGTTGTTCACTGATTGGTAATCTATGATTTCAATTATTCTGGAACAAATTCAGAATTACTGCATGTACAGAAGGTTGACAACAGCCTGGCATGAAAATACTAAAGGCTACCCTTTAAAAAAATTAGATCAATCGATAGATAGATCAGATACTTTGCAAGTAAAATCTCACTGAATAACGTGAAAGTGTACTTAAAGCACCCAGTTGTTAGGATTCAAACAGCTGTAAAAGCAGCTCAATTGTCAAACCCAAGAATTATGAGTATTACATATGATATTTTATGCCTGTCCAAAGTCATATGTAGATGTTGCTTACCTTAGTATTTCCCTCAAGGCAAAGCATAGAAATTTGGGCCAAACTGGAAAGTTTAATTCTGTTGGTGCATGAAGCAGGGGCTTAAAGCATTAAACATTTGGGATTTATACTCATAAGGGAAAAAAGGCCACACTTCTCAACAATTTTTTGCACATTTTAATGATGTCAAAAATAATTTTAACCACTTTGTTCTCCTTATAAGAGAAGAAGTATATAGTGGTTTTAAAAAAGCATATTATTTCTATCAGTATCAATATCAGTATATAAAAGGACATTCTACGCAGGCATCGTTCTTATAGCTTCCCCAGCATCTGTGAGAATTAGGCCGATGTTTATTCTCCTGTGTGTCCTGCATTACTGCTGAGGTCTGTTTTCTATTTCCAAGTGCTGGGCTGCTTTGAAAAATCGCCTAGTTCCATTTCCTTGTTTTATAGACGGTGAGAGGCTCAGAGAGAGAAAATTAACCCGGTCAAAGTCATTGAAAAATAAGAAAGAATCGTGTAAAATCACACTGCTAGAAAAGAGCCCTTCATAATTAATTTGAAAATTCCATGTCTAATCTGGAACTAAATATATGCTGTAAAAGAAAATTCCTTGAATACCATGGATAATGCATTCTAATATCTAACAACCTTCTCATCAGAAGTGTCATTCTTGAGTGTAATAACCTCTTTTCATGCAAATTAAGTTTATTTCCCCTTGTTCGATGCTTAATAGAGATGGATGATAGTTACTTCAATATTACAATCACACCCATGTATTAAAATATTTTTCAGTACTTATTCTCCATTATTTTCTTTGCATGCACTGAAGAATCCAACATCTTTAATTTTTTAACGTGTCTTTGCCTCCTCCTTTAGTTGCTGAGCCAGAAATCCAGATACCACAATTCACTCTTCTTTTTTTTTTTAAATTTCACCTCCAATTAATTACTAAGGTCCTTTTGGTTTTACTTCCTAAGTAGGCCTGATGTTCCCGACTTCAGTGTCTCTACTCTAATTTACGCCATAGTCATTTCTCACCTGGATTATCACACTTTACCTGATCTTTTAGTCAACAAATACTGTGACAACAAGCAATCCCCAAATCTTAGCTGTTTAACAAAACAAACATTTATTTCTTGCTCCCCTTACATGATGACTCGGACTTGTCTAGGATTGGCAGGGCTCACTTACCTTCTCATTCTGGGTATGTAGGCTGAAGAAGCAGCCCCTTTCTGGGTTTACCAATCTCATAGCCAAGGGCACAAGCACAAGGTAGACAGAGCCATATCCTGTACACTCAAAGCTTCTGCTTGGAGGAGGCATATGTTATGTTTACTACGAGTCTGTGGGCCAAAGTGAGTCTCTTGACCAAGCTCAAAGTCACTGGGGTCAAGAAGCATACTGTGCTCATAAGCGAATGTGCCAAGGATAGGGATGGAATAAACAATTATGAATAAATAATGAATCTGCCACTCTTGCTAACCTGCCTACAGTGGGTTGTTGTCCAAGTCGGCCTCCACACCATCTCACAAACAGGATCCCACAGTATTCAGTAGCCTTGGGGTTATTAACAGTTGAGGTGAGGAAAGAATTAGGAACCTCCTCTCTGCATTTATTGCAAGATAAATAGAATTTTCTAGAGAGGAGAGGAAAACGAATGCATCCTTGACCCTGAGAGTTCCAGACAACAGCATCTTAACATTCTACTGAGTGACTAGTTTCTTTTTCTTCTTTTTCTAATATAGTAGAAAGCTGCAAACAGCTCTTTATTAGGACTCCCATTGTAATGCAATGATCTGTTTTCTTGTCCATCTCTCCCTTGTCCTGTACAAGTATGAACTTCTCAATGGCAGAAATCATCTCTCTTTCATCTTTGATTACCCAGCACTTAGCACAGTGTCTTGACTATAGTAGGCACTCAAAAGGCTTGAGGGCCATGTGCCTATTTTTTTAAAAAGTCTATTTTCTTTTAAAGATTTTATTTATTTGTCAAAGACAGAGAGATCAGGACAGGGAACACAAGCACAGAGAACAGCAGGCAAAGGGAGAGGCAGAAGTAGGCATCCTGCTGAGCAAGGAGCCGATATGGGACTCCATCCCAGGACCTTGGGATCATGACCTGAGCCGAAGGCAGATGCTTAACAGACTGAGCCACCCCAGAGTCCCAAAGTTCTAGTTTAAATCACTGGGTCCTCTTGATCATTCTGCTGGTCTGAGACTGATAGACCTTGGCTGGCAAACCAACTGTCATTATCTACGTCCCTTCCCATGAGTGCTCTGGAGACACTACTTGTCTAAGCTCTTGTTCAAGTGTCCTCACTTATTTCCTCTCCTCACTTTAAAAATCACTGCTTTTCCAACTCATGTAGGCATTTAAAATGTTAGCATGCTTTCCCAATCGGGCAGCATATGTGAACCTAAAGGAACTCATTATTCAACCTTTCATATGAATATTTAATACCATGTCCAAACTTGACCTTTTACTTGCATATTAGATATTATATCGGTACAGCTTTAGAGTTTAACCCACATGGTCTCCATTTCTTATGAGATAAAAGGTTGAGTCTGTTACTGAGTTTTTCATTTCAGGGCCTTCACACCCCACTGCCCCCTGCATGTGTCATTTCCTTGCCAGCCCTGTATCTCCCTCCACAGGCACGATCCTCCACCAATTACGTGTCTGCCATTCTGCAAATGCATTCCTCTCTTCCACAACTCTGGGCTTCGCTTTTGCTGATCCCTTTGATGGGAAACTCTCTTCCTTCTCTTCTAGGAAAACCCTACTCATGTTTCAAGGCTGTATTCTGTGATGAGGTGACTAAATATGCCTTTAGTGCTAGATAGTTATCAAATGGATCAATGAATCAATGAATCAATAAGTTATTTCCTTGACAGCTGAGATTTATTTCATTTTAATTTGTAACTTCTATCTTCTACAGGGGTTGTAACTTTATTTTAAAAATGGTTTTAATTTGGGATTTTGGAGTAATCAAGTCCTTTGTCCTTTTTGTATTCTAATTCTTTAGTCACCTTTTTTCAGTATCATAATGAACATTTAATAATGTATTTTTTTTGTAGATGGTCTTCATTTTTCCCCACATAGGTTGTCTTAGTTTAGCCAGTTTATAAGCTCCGTGCCAGCTAAGACTCTAGTGTTTATTTACTTTAGTATATGTTTAGTTTCTGCCTTCTGAAAACTCAAAATCTGAACTGTTCATCATTCTTTCTGAAAAGTCTTAATATGATAGATATGCCTCGAATACTGTATGAAATATTTCATTCAAAGATGAAATATTTCCTCTTGAACTAACTTTATTATTTCTTTGATAATACAGAATTCATCTCTCTTTTTAAATTACAGATGAGTTATAAAAAATAAGAGGAAATATAGAATATCTTTTAAGAAGACAGAGTAAGAGGAGGAAATCAGTCACACTCCCACAGAGAAGCTGATGACCCAGTAGCAAAGAGAGAACTGGGAAAGTCTCAATTCCAGGAGAGACATCTTATTGCCTGAACTCTGGAGTCAAGCACTTTGGTCTGAATTTCAGCTCCACTCCTTGGCTTGAGCAAGTGGCTGAAGCTCCCCGTGCCTCAGTTTCCTAAGCTGTAAGGTCAGGGCAATAACAGTGTGCACAGGGTTGTTACAAGGACCAAATGAGTGAATATATGCAAAAGACGTAAAACAGTGCTGGGCACATGCTATTAAATTGCTATTGTTTCTGCTTTGGAATTCCTTCTGCTTTTCTAAAAAGTTGGAATAAGAAAAATCCTTACTCTCACACTTCTGGGTTTCAACTGGGAAACTTTTTCAGAAAAGAGTCCGAATAGATGTGGCCAACCATCCTAGCTTCCCTCCAGTCTGTCCCCGCTCCGACCCACAACCATTTGAGGATGCTGCCCTCTGGTGGCCACTCAGAAGGACTATCTGGCTCAGTTAGTCTGACTCCTGTCAGAATCTTCTTTGTCTCTACTTTTCTTTAGCTTAAACGACAATTTAAAAGGAAGTAAATATTTTCCTCTGGGTATTACTTAAAACATAGTTGTTAAGTCACAGAATCATATATAGATTTCAAAAATTGGAGTGATAATTAAATATTGTAATTTTCATTTGAATGGTTAGAAACTTAAAAACTAGTGTAAGCAATTAAAAAATGCATTGCCTAAGAATTTTTATTGAGGTGCTTGACAATGAGATAAATAGTAGCCAAGTATCTTGCTTGATCTGAGGATCAAGTAGATATCTGTTTAATATTGGTGTAGGCATTATTTTAGAAAAAAATAATTGTGAATGTTAGTATATAAGTGTTATATTTCACATTAAAACGTAAAATCTTATACTAAAATTTTGTCGTTTTGGTGAGATGTTATCCAGAGCTGAGGAGACAAAAATTGTACTTATTAAAATTAGAACTTATGCATGTGTACTGAGTTATTCATATTACAGGTTTTATGTGTTTTGTTTATTTTTTTTACTGTCAAAGCATCTTTCATCAATGCCCAAACCGCCTATACCCTATTTCTTCAAGAATCTCACTGTACAGATGTTTATTTTCAAATAAGATTAAAGAAAACTATTGTTGGCCGATTCTTTTGAAAACTTACATGACTCTGGAATGTAGTTTGATGAAGTCAGTTCACCTCCGCTGGATGAACTGTTCCATAATTTCCAACACCAAAAAAGGAACATCAGAAGATCAGTGACTATTTATTTACACATTTGTTATCGTTGCTACTTGAGAATAAAGAAAGAGTTTGAACTCTAAAAGCTGAGCCTGCAGGAACCCCATCAGTCTCTCCACACTTCTGCTGTCATTCCTATTGTAGGGGAAACATTATTCAAACCACGGGCTCCAGACTCCCAGGTAACTGAAGCCAGCAGGAAGCTCTGTTTGATATCAAGTATGTTCTTTATCAACGTTTTTGTTGTGATGGGAAGAAATGAACTAACTTTACTTTTATCTTGCCCTGTTTTAACATAACCCAGTAGGTGAATTCTTTATTGGTGTGCCTTGGCGAAACTCTTTGATACAGACTGACTTTGGGTCATAAATTTTCCATGTAAAAAAATGAATATTTCCTTCATCTATCTGTACCAACCAGTAAGTATTACATGTTCATATGTTTTTATTTGAAGTGTATTTAAATTTTTGCTAATAGGACTTAGCCCGTGATCTTTCCTATTAGAATCTGGGAAACAGAAGCCCGTTTGCATCAGACAGAGAACCGGACAAAACAATGTGATCCTGAACTTTGGGGTCAACATTGTAGACTCTACTGAACATTTAGTCGCAATGCTTTTTTGTATTAGAAAGACTTGTGTGAGATAAGAAAATGAGGTGTCTTTCTTTTTTTCCTCCACAAGTCATTGGTCTTCAATGATCAAGCTAGTGGTGCTTGTACTGTGGAGTTCACTAACAGATGTACTTGCAATGTTTGTACTGGACACACCAGTAAGCCATACATTAGACCTCTGTTCGTGCTATTCGTGTCTGTCTGTGTTTGCCAGGAGAGAAGCCAGAAGAATAAAACATGAAAGTTTTATGCAACACACAGATTTAGAGTGATCTTAAACCCATGACTTTATCTTTCCTGGAGTGTTCTCTGTGAGGCACCATCTGTTTTGGATGCTGGGCTTGTTACAGATCTCCAGGTTCCAGATAATCTAAGGCAAGGAATTCAGACTCCAGAAGAAAGAAGAAAAATGACATGAGGAGATGTCACTATTTTATTTTAGCCTAACATTTAAGATTTCATACTATTTCTGAGTTTAAAACTTCCTAATAATTCAAATACCGATTATTTCTGGTCTTTCTTCCTTCCAGTATTAGAGTCTTTACATATATTTAAACACTTAATTTTCTCACCCAGAACCACTGTAACCTCACAATTCAGAATTACTGTACTGAGCAAACCTCCACTTCACATTACTGCCAGAAAATGTATAGACTATTACTGAAAATGAATCATTACAAAGAAAGAAGAATGTTTTTCTTATTGGATTTTTCATTTTAAACTAGAGTGTCTCAATCTCGATGCTATTGGCATTTGTGGGATGAATAATTCTTTGTTGAGGGGGCAGTCTTGTGCATTGTTGAATGTTTACCTGCATCCTTGACCTTTATCCCCAGAAGTCAGTAATGCTTCTTTTTCTTCATTACGACCCAAAACATCTCCAACCATCGCCTGATGTCCTCTGCGCCCCCTCCAGCAGAACCATTGTTTTAAACCGATTAGCTGTGCCCCCCATTACTTTTCTTCCAACATCTTCAGGCAGGGCTTCGCCATTTTGCACGACTTCCAAGACCAGATATAAGATATAGAATCACAAACTATGTGTCTTTGTATTTTTCTACTTCTTTTCCATTGCCCACCACCACCTGTAACATACTTGTCTGTGAATCATACATGCTGTAGCTGAATCTTCATCGTTTTATTGTGGCTCTCTGTGGAGGAACAAAGTCCGCATGGGACAATGTAAAGAATATACCCAGAGAGCCCAACAGACCTCTGTGTGCTTTCTTTCTTTCTTTTTTTTTTAATATTTTATTTATTTATTTGACAGAGAAAAACACAGCCAGAGAGGGAACATAAGCAGGGGGACTGAGAGAGGGCGAAGCAGGCTTCCCGCCGAGCAGGGAGCCCGATGTGGGGCTCGATCCCGGGTCTCCAGGATCATGACCTGAGCCAAAAGCAGTCACCTAACCAACTGAGCCACCCAGGCGCCTCCTCTGTGTGCTTTCTGATTACTTTCTGTGAGCCTTAATTAGTTCATCCTGGAAAAGATGACCTCTTGCTTCATAGGTGTTATAGAATTGCAAACTGAACAGAACCGAAAGGAAATTAATTTGTAGGTCACTTTCTTTTAGACCGACATGAAGTAAGGGCTGTATTTAGATAACCTCCCTATATATTTCCAATATTGAGGTCCCTGTTTTATATTGCAAAATAAATATTAATAATTTTCACAAAATAGCCTTCAGAAGCGGAGGAGCCAGCTAAGGTTTCAAGGTACTTAACATACTTCACAAGCAGTTCCTAAACCAAGGGAGGGTCTCAGGTATTGTTCATCCACTTGGCTTAAGGAAGGCCGACACACAGTTTGTTGAAGTTCTATTCCATCAAAAGACAAAAAGAGAGTATTAACCCTATACGTAGTAATTCAACATGTTCTGCTAAATTTAGAACGTTTGTCAGAGTCCGATTCCTTCTTATCTTCTTGGTAAGATTTGTATTAACCTTAATTTAATTAGTTGGGAGGTTTATGCTGATGGAAGTTAGTGAAGCCTCTTTCCTAGAACAAGTGCTTGATGGGGCGCCTGGGTGGCTCAGTTGGTTAAGCGACGGCCTTCGGTTCAGGTCATGATCCCGGAGACCCGGGATCAAGCCCCACGTCAGGCTCCCTGCTTGGCGGGAGGCCTGCTTCTCCCTCTTTAACTCCCCCTGCTTGTGTTCCCTCTCCGGCTGTGTTTCTCTCTGTCAAATAAATAAAATCTTAAAATAAAAAAAAAAATATATAACAAGTGCTTGTTGCTGAGGCTCCTGGCTAACTGCTCCTCTCTTGGTTGCACTCACATCTGTGATGCAAAGGGAGATAAGTGACAGAATCCTTGAGGTCTTGGAAGCAGACTTGTGACACATCTGTTTTTGAAGGAAACCGGAGCAAGTAGCTATAAGAGTTGAAAGCAACTTATGTTTTCAGATTATAAAAGCATTTTCACGTAGACAGAAACTTTGAGCATGAGAGAGAGAACAGAAAAAATTTGAGATGGCTGCATTTTTTCTCAGGGAAATTTTTATTTTGATTGTTTCTATTGGAACATGATGTGAAAACTTCTTGGTATTGGGGCCCAAGCACAGAGCAGAGAGCAGGGCTCCAGGGTCTTCCCTAGAGCAGGAACCCATGTTGGAACAATTCCTTAATGAGTGCACCTTTACCTTCCCACCGGCGTACTGATGGGCAGGCGCCTTCTGGAGATCTCAGCACAGGTGTCTGTGGCCGGACAAAGCAGTGGAAACGGCAGAACTCCCTCGAGGGTGTACCTGTGGACCAAATGGCAACTCGGAGGCCTTGTTTTCCTCCTGGGTTTTTCCCCCTGACCCATTTCACTTCGTCTCTTTGCATTCTTGCCGCTCTAAAGACTATAGTTTTATTTAATTTTATTCCTAGATTTATATAACCCCAGACCTGGAAGTCTTCTACATTCAAAGTCTATGTACTCTTTCGTCCTGGAGAATAATTTTCTGTGGAAAACAACTGAAAGAAGGGGATCATCAACTGTGGTCAAAGCTGGACATGTGGGGCTGCAGCCCACTCCATAGTACACTCACTAAATGTGCTCCCCTCGAACACTGCATCTAAGCCTCAGATAGTAGAAAGCCCTCAGCGGTGAGGAGACTGCTGCTAGCAAGTCTGTGTGGGTTGCCTGTGGACCCAAGTGTCTCCTGACTGCCTTGCCTTTCTGCACAGAATCAGGTAGAACATCAGTGGCCACAAGACCACTTCTGCTGGGACTTCAGACCTCTGTAGGCTGAGGGAAGGAGGGTTCAGGATTGTGGGATGTGTGAGACTATATTCTGGTGGTTTTCATACGGGTCACAGGGGCTTCCGTAAATGCTTTCCAGGGTTTTGGTTGCAATCATAGCCATAAAAAGTCCTACCAAGTAGCTTTTGAAAATATTGGGAGGTTTGCATTTTGCAAATGCTGCTTATAATTTACCGAATTCTTATGATATTGTTTCTGTGTGGCAACATTTGTAATCATATACCCATTACAGAGAAGGTAAAACAAGGGACTAAAGGTAAAAATATCCAGCAAGTGGAGGCCATGTGAGATCATGAATTCCTGAGTGGTTTTCTAATGTTAGGTTCAAACGGCACTTATGAATATTTTTCATTTAGGAAAAACAATTATGTTGCCAGTTGACATTGGTAACTGCGGAGACCAAAATTTAATAAGACAGAGAACTTACCAAAGAAAGAAAATGTGTGAAAAATTAAAATGACAAACTGAGGTGGGTAGGGTCTCATAAAATCCGTTTATGCCAACTGTGATGGAGCCAAAGGAAATACGGCCTCAACTTGCCAGAAAAGAATTTCAGATTTTTATAGAAATCCACTTTGTAAATATAAAATTATACTTTTATATTTATATGTGCTGTTTTTCTATAAATTTTAATATTTGTGGTCTGTGTTTTCAACTATCATTTATTTTCTTTATGCCTGAATTTTAATGACTACGGGTGTAGAATTATTGGTAGATTTCAAAAGTTCTGAATGAATTTCCTTAATCTCTAACCAAACTTACCACAATCCCATCTTTGATGAGGCACAAAAGGTAGATAGCAGTTTGCTTCCCAATAAAACAAAAATTCATCTGATTTCTTACTAGGTCTTAGAGATCTACCAGGATAGGAAGTAGTTCCGTGTTTATAACACTATATTCCATTTCATGCCTGTGATTCTGAAATCCCTCCTGTTGCTACATAAAGTGAGAAAATGTATTTTCAATCCCAACAGTCACCGTATACTTATGAGGATGTTGCTGGAATTGAAGTGCAGGGTGTGTGTGTGTGTGTGTATGTGTGTGTGCGCGCGCGCGCGTATGCGTATTTTCTTAACTCTAATATTATCTAAACATATCAGGGAATTGGGAGAGTCGGTGAGAGCAAAGCGCCGTGACCGCCCTGCCGTGCTGGTCAGCACGCACTCGGAGAACCACTAACAGCTTGACTGGCCAGCCTCGGGCACCCAGAACGAGTGGCCCTGGCCGCAGCTCTCAGGCATGAGAAGTGGGTTCTTCCAAAAGCAAACAACCTTCGACCCATGGTCTTCATTTGGGCCCATCAGGTCAACAGTTGTTTCACAGAACATCGGCAATTGTCTTTCTCCTTGTGTCAGGAGCCTCTTGAAACATTATACGAGGATAATTAAGTGGTGAATAAAGGTCAATGTGGACAAATAAATCAAACTGATAGTTTGAACACAGACTGATTGAGCAAAAACAAGGAATTCCGCCATGCCTGTTAGTGTGGCGCTTGATGTTAACTGACTTTGTTAACATTACATCCAAAGGCAGCAAGTGGGAAAGCTTTGTGTGGCATCAAAAGCTGAGCAAAGAGACATGGGATTTAATTGTTCAGCTTTATTTTTGAAATAAAGACATGCGGCGCATCCATTTAGTTGACTTTAATGGAGCACAAAACCAAACCCATTCTTTAGCATGCTAATTGAGTTAGAAGATGCTTTCCTCTTGTGTAACAGAGATGCAAGAAACACTAGTGGCATCATCAGGCTTTTAGAAGTCCAGAGTGAAAAAATACGATGAGAAGTTCCGTCCCCGAATCTGACGAGGCAGGTGAGCTCCACTGGTAAATATATGTGATCCTAAAACTGTTTCAGATCACGTGTCACAAATCAACTCGTGCTGAGTGTGTATACAGTAACAACCAAAAGCTGCTGGAAGATTTTTGTTAGCACAGGGCCGCCTAGAATCAGGAAAAGAGCAGGAGAGAAAGGACGAGAAACACAGAGGAAGCCTCAAAAGCCTGCTGTGTGTGTGTGTGGAGTTGCTCCAGGGGAAAGAATTATTAGAAAATCAGTGTAAAGAAGAAATCTTTTAGTGAAAATAAACAAGCATCTAGATGATTTCCTTTGGGTGCTGTAATTTTTCATCTTGTCCCAGTGGTCAATTTCAACTTCAAAATCCACCTCTTCTGTTGCAGAAAGAAATATGCAGTTGAAACTATTATTTCATGTTACGCTAATTAACTCTGTTATTCTCTAACTCTTGTTCCAACTCACCGTCTGGTGTTTTGGTCAGATAGTTCAGGACACGGGATTTAATAACATGTCCCAGAGATCTTCACACGTGAATGGCACAGACCTTTCACCTGGTCACATCGAACAGTCTCATCTATTAAGAGTAGGGAATTAAGTTTGAAACATCAACTTATTAAAATAGAGACATTCTTTTAATTATTATATCATCTACTTATCAAGCAATTAATGAGGCTTCCTTTTTTCATAAAGAAAACCATTGTTTCACAATGTTATTCAATAGAAAAATCTCTAGAGAGAAAGGAGAGCTTAACTACCTCAACTCTTCTGTGCATTTTCTATTTGTACTTAGATCACTTGAAAAAGTACACAATGTGGCGAACAGCAATTGCAAACATTAATGAGTTTAAAAACATTTAAGTGGCATTTGTTTGGAAGCATTGATGACCTATCTACTCCCATGTGTGGGCAACTGTCTGCATTTTTAAATTTTTAAGTATAATCATAAATACCAATATGCTGGGATTAATGAAAATAACACTGTCATTAATGTTAATATCAAATAACAATCAAGAATAAATTGGGGAGGGTGGCTTCGTACTTCAGTGTTCCTGGGTTCCCCCCCCTAAATAATTTCCCATAAAGAATCTAAGAGAAACTTGTCTATGAGCCGCCTACCCTGAGAAAGTGGGCTGAGAAAGGTGTAATGCATTATGGAGGGAGATGAAGGCAAGCTCACACCATATCCAATCAGGCTTTTTCTTAAAGGTCAGGACATTCTGTCTGGGTCCATTTGTGTTTTTGATTCTGCCGTTTCACTCTTCAGGAACACAATGTAGCTGTCAGTCTCAACAACAGTTCCTGGCTCCGCCGTCCCCAGTGCTCTCGGGGTAACATACAAGATTTCACATCCACAAAACAATTCGGCGTCTGCGTGGGCAAACCATATGATGACCACAGGGAGCAATATGGTCACACCCTACTGAGCACTCTTAAGGAGAATCTGTAAAGAACTACATCTAAAAAAAAGAAAAAGGCTCTGCGCTTCTGTGCTTTTGCAGACTTGCCCAGTAGCATTTTAATGTTAAGTTTCCATCAGCAGAAGTCAAATGCAAATGCCAGTCCCTGTGCTCCAGCTCAGTAGAGAAAGATAGCTTTACTGCAATGCAAAGCGTTTGCAACCGTGGGGTTCAGAAGGGGATAGATCTTAGAAGTAATTTAGCACGTTAATGATGGCCTTGTTGGATTTCCCCCGTGTGTGTTTTGTTATATTATTTATTTTTCTTCCCAAATAAAACCAGACACAGGCTCAAATTTATAAGGGCGATGGATGGGTTCTGGGAGTCTAGGGAGAGCAGAGAACCAATATCCTGTCTAACATAATTTTTAACCAGTGAGATCTGACCTGAGCTCTGGAGAATTAATGCGTATGGTACATTTTCAAAGGCTTTGGCCCAGAATACTACTTTTTGACCAGCTGATTGATTTAAGTTACAGTCCAATCTGTTGCTTCATTCAGAGGAAGATTCAGTAAAGGTAGTGTTTACAGAAAATGACAACAAAGAAACAATAAAGGAAAGAAAAATCTTATCTTAGGCACACAAATCAGTCCATTTCCCTGCTAACCAATATTTGTTCTTTTTTTAAAAACATTTTTGAAGAAGATTTTATATACTTATCTGTTTGAAAAAGAAAGAGCACGAGCAGGGGGAGGGGTAGAGGGAGAGGGAGAGGGAGAAGCAGACTCCCTGCTGAGCGGGGTGGTGGGGGGAGGCTCAATCCCGGGACCCTGGGATCATGAACTGCACCTAATGCAAACGCTTAACCGACTGAGCCACCCAGGCATCCTCCAATATTTATTCTTACTGTTGGATTTCCAATTTATTCTTTGTCCAGGTATCATCATGAATTCATTTTTACAGTGAATTTATTTTTTAAGAACTTATTTCTAGTTCTGTGTTCATAACACATATAGTGATTGTGCCTACTCTATGAGACAGGCCAGTGAGATTTAACCACAAATGATGTTCCTTTAGTTTAAGAGTGCATTTTTTGTGTTTTTTCTCAAACAGTATTCTATTGTCTGATCTTATTGGATTTTGTCAAGTAAATTTGAATTTTAGTGAATCAGTGAAAGCACAACATTAAAAACTGACTCTGGAGAAGCTGGAAAACCATCCAATTTCCCTAATTTGTCTCTTGTCCTGAAATTCAACTTCATGTTGCCTTCCACTGGATACATTCACTGCCTTTTAATATTGAGGGAAGTACCAGTCTCAGTGAACCTAGATTTTTGTCTAAACTGACAACTCAGTACTTAGTAGAGATTATAGTAAAGAGTATTTAAAAAGCATGGCAAGAATTGGTTGGAAAAAATAAATGAAAGAGATCTCTATGACTGACTGTGAAGAGGCATTACCCCTCTGATGGGCTGCATCCTGCTGAGGGTAACCATCCTACTTTCCTACAACAGGACTTTTTGTCATCACAATTGAAGTTAAATGCTAGGTTTGAGTGGGTTGGTTGTGATGTGTATAACCCAGTCCTTAAAAACTCAAAAGCCTTGACACACCAGGCCAGAGCAGTGTAGGGCAAGATAGGGGGTGATGCTGTAGCCTGTAATGAGCCCAGCCCTTGCCCTGCCGAGGGCCAGCTGTGGCCAGGTGGAAGTGAATAGGACCTCTGTCAGAATTCCCTTTCTTTTCCCAAAGACATTATTTCTCATGATGCACTAATGAACAATGTCTGTGAGCTTTGTTCAACCTGCTGGATGCCAGTATGTGGTCTGGGGGCATATCAGACAGGAATTTCTTAGCTCTAAAGGACATTGTTTGTTTACATGAAGTCTTGGGTTGGGTTGTGAGTTATATGGCAAAATGGTGAGTTGTTTTAACATAGGTCTTGACCTTCTCCTAAGTTTAGAGGAATTGAATCTGTCCTCCAGGAGGCAAAAAGGAGCTGGGCTATTCAACAGCTTCTTGGACATCTTTACCATAGAGCTTCCTAAGTCATTTAAAGTGCACACACTCAATTACAAATTCCCATAATATCAGCATGGGTCAGACTGCTGGTTATCTTCTTAAACCTCTTTCCCTTTTTCCCTAGGTGCAAAACTGTGGGGCTAGAGTCTGCCTTTTCCATTCTCCCTTGCAGTTAGATGTGATCATGTTCTCCCTGATAGAACACCAAAGGACGTAATGTGTGCTGTCTCAAGGCCCAGAGCTTTAGATGTTGGGCTACTTTGTCCACATCCTCTTTTTCTTTTCTACTAACTGAATCCAGACATGGTCGCAGCCCAGTTTCAACTATAATAACCATGTCCAAGGGGTAATGAAGAAACATGAAAAGTTCTGAGTGTCCGAAATCTGTTCAGAGCCGAACTGTCCCTCAGACCTGGACCACTCACAGCAGAAATGTTACAGAGAAATAGCTTCTAGCTCTTTAGAATCACTGTACTTTGGGGTCACTTCATTACAGCAGCTTGGCATTATTCCAAGGGATTCGTTCAAGTACATCCCTTTCAAAGAAAGTTACAAAAATATATTTTAACCCCAAATAATTTGTGGTTAATGGATATCACTGTTTTCCTCCATGGCCATATACAATTGAAAACTGATGATAGTCCTTCAGGAAGGGGAAATTTCTGTGAATGAGCCATGCTGTTTTACAAAATGCTGAGCATCTAAACTAATATTTGTCAAATATGACTTATACTTGTTTTCTTATGTAAATTTTACAGCATAATAATATCTGTTTATCCTTTTATTTCCAATAAAAATGAACAACTTACTTAAGATATTTCCCTGAAGGCTGTCAAATAGAAGCTCAGCACAAATTTACTCGGTTGTTTTTAGTGACTGTCTTCATGTCTGGCACACAGTTGAAGGGATGAACCATGGTGTTTTTCTGGCCAGATCAGAGACTGCTCTTATTTGACATCAAGTCATTCAGGAATCAAGAGGCATGGAACCAGCCATTTTTTTAAAAATTTTTTTAAAAGATTTTATTTATTTATTTGACAGAGAGAAACACAGCGAGAGAGGGAACACAAGCAAGGGGAGTGAGAGAGGGAGAAGCAGGCTTCCCGCCGAGCAGGGAGCCCGATATGGGACTCGATCCCGGGTCTCCGGGATCATGACCTGAGCCGAAGGCAGTCGCCCAACCAACTGAGCCACCCAGGCGCCCGGAACCAGCCATTTTAAACACAATTTTATTTCTTTTCACTCTTCTTATACCTTTGGCTCCTACCAGTTCACTGCTTTCCTAAGATGAATTTCAGGTGCCAAAGGCAAATATGGAGGAGTCAGCATGAGTATTCACCAATTAAAATGGCAAGGCCTTTGACATCTAATTCACGTTACAACAGATGGAGACCTACCATTGTAATCATGACTGAATATCTCCTCAGAATGAAGAGCCATGAAGTGATACGTTATCCATCTTCTCTCCACAAGTTCCCTCCCCCCACCCCACCTGGTGCATAAACAGTATGCATTTATTACACTGAAGAGGCTCAACAAATGACACGAGGTAGGTAGTTGACGTGCCCAAGCAATGACAGCATTCAAGCACTGTATTCATTGACTGTGTTATGTACGTTATGTGCATCAGTCTGACAGAAAAACACCACTCAGATTCTATGCAAGGGGCCTTGAGGGTCTGGTGTAGGAGGCTACTTCTTGTCAAATCCCTGCTCTCAATCTGTCTCTAAAAGAATAAAACATTTTCAGTGTCCATGCCCTATCACTGAAAGTATGACAGATGCCTTATTTCTGCCCACCTTCAACACAGGCATCAGTGAGAGCATCTTTTCCCAGGTTAGAATGGTTTGATGACCATAGGGCGCATGAGTTGTTCTGTTTATTTTCAATATTTGGAAACAAGAGGTAAGGAAATTCATTCCATCTAGAACTTTTTGAAACTCCTTTTCAAACTGCTCTCTTCAAGTCCATTCTTAGTCTCTCCAATCCCTCCTGGTTCTATCATAACCAGACATTTGTTGAAAATTTTTATTGTAAATAAATGTTGAATTTTATCAAATGTGTTTTCTGCCTCTATTGATATGATCATACTTTTTTATTTCATTTTAATCATATGATATATCCCATTGACTGATTTGCAGATGTCACACCATCCTCGTATCCCTGAAATAAATCCCACTTGATTGTAGTATATGATCCTTTTAATGTATTGTCGAATTCAGTTTACTAATTTTTTTTAACTAAGTATACTCTATATCCAATGTGGGATTTGAATTCACAGCCCAGAGGTCAAGAGTCCTATGCTTTACTGACTGAGCCTACCAGGTGCCCTCAATTTGCTAATATATTGTTGAGCAGTTTTGCATCTATGTTCATCAGAGTTATTGGCCTGATGTCTCTTTTCTTATGGCATCTTTGTCTTTTTTAGATGGAAGGTAATGCTGGTCTCACAAAATGAGTTTGGAAGAGTTCTCTCCTCTTCTGTTTTTTGGAACAATTTGAGAAAGATTGGTATTAATTCTCCTGTGAATGTTTGATAGAGTTCAGCAGTAAAGGCATCTGGTCCTGGACTTTTGTATGTTAGGGGATTTTTGATTTCTCATTCAGTAACCTTACTAGTAATCAATTTGTTTAGATTTTTTATTGCCTCATGATTCAGTCTTGATAACTTGTATGCATCTAGGAATGTATCCATGTCTTCCAGGTTGTTTAATTCAATGGCATATAATGGTTAATAGTAGTCTCTTATGATCCTTTGTATTTCTGTGGTATCAGTTGTGACATCTATTCTTTCATTTTTTATTTTATTTTTTGAGTCCCTCTCTTTTCCCTAGATGAAGCTAACTAAAGGTACATCAATTTTATTTATCTTTCCAAAGAAGCATCTCTTAGTTTCATTGATCTTTTCTATTGTATTTTTAGTTTCTATTTCATTTTTTTCTGCCCTGATTTTTATTATTTCCTTCCCTCTACTACATATAGGCTTAATTTGTTTTTTTTAAACATTTCTTGAGGTGTAAAGTTAGATTGTTTATTTGAAAATTTTCTTATTTCCTGAGGTAAGCATTTACTGCTATAAACTTTCCTCTTGGAACTGCTTTTGCTGCATCCTGTAAATTTTGGTATGCTACATTTCCATTTTTGTTTGTCTCAGGTATTTTCTGATTTCATTTTTATTTTTTATTTTTGACTCCCTGGATTTTCAATAGCATATTGTTTAATCTTAACATATTTGTGAATTTTCCAGTTTTTTCATGTAACTAATTTCTAGTTTCATATCATTGTGGTTAGAAAATTCCAATGATTTTTTTCATAGAAAATGATAGACATTTACTATATACTACTGTAAATTTCTTTTATATGTGGAATCTATAAATAAAAAAATGCCAAGCTCACAAATACAATGAATAGACTGGTAGTTGCCAGAGATGGGGGATGTGTGGCAGGAAAAATGGGTAATTGGGGCTTTTTAGTTTAAATAAATTGAATAATAATAATAATAAAGAACCAGATCTCTGGCTAAATCCTCAACACTTTACATTGATATAAAGTTTCCAATTTGATACTTTAGACAATGAAGAATTACGATTTTGCTAAAAGTCAAAAGTCAGTATTTTCTCTAAGCAATATTGAAATGTCTAGTCAAAGCAACAAATATCTAGCAATTAAACAAATTCTATCAACTTTGAGGGTGGATACTGTGACAAAAAATTACTCTCAGATTCAAAAGTTCCTCCTTCTTGTTAATCCTTACCAGAGTTGCACACACAGTGGCCTTACCCAGGCCTGTGCAAAAACATAAGAGTCAGAGAATGGGCTTGAGAAATGAGTAGTGCTAAATTCAAACCTCTATTATAAAACCTAACAGGTAGGTGATATGAGGAGTACAATGAACCCTTTCTATTCCCAGATTCCTTCTTTCCTGTGTACCTGTGTAAGAGTGACCAACAGTAAATTTCTACCTCATGAGGTTGCCGTGAGTTGTCAAGGAAATTCCCTAAGTCAGGAGCCCTGCACAGAGACAGGAAATTATTTTGAAAGCAATGTATATTGCTTCCCACCCACCTCCTAGCAGATTAATTATCCTTCCTCAGTAGAGTCTTGGTGAGATTAATTATCTTTGACCTTCTCATTCATTGATGGAAGCACCAAGTACTAGATGTTTGCATTTCTTCATTATAAAGCAGATAATAATAAAAAGCAAAGCTAAGGCTCAAATTCATAGTCTACCCTTTCTTGATTTCCTGATTTCCATGTTATTCAGGTTGTAGTCGTCCTTTGGAGACTGCAGATAAGAGCACTTGTAGTCTAATATAATCTTTCTGATAGGAATTGTTCACTGATGTGAACTCTCTGGTCCTCTGTGCAAATTAGCCTTTATATCTTCCACAAGACATTGATGTTTTATTTTCTTTGTGGTCTTTGCTCATATACCCCAATTGTCTAAAATTACTTTACTTCTTTTTCTGCTTATCATCATAGTAAACTGTCTTTCAATCTGCAGCTTACATCCTGCTTCCTCAATGAAGTTCTCCCTGAGTACTGTACCTGGAGTGATCACAAGTTCTCATATGTTCCCAGAATGCTTATGGCTCTTTATTACTCAACTGACATTTCACATTTGCTGTCTTCTATTAAACTAGTGGAGTGTGGCAGCAAAGCCCTAACCTAGGTGTCAGCAGAGTCCTGGACTTAACACAAAATATCACATACTCATTGTAACCTTAGTTTCCTTGTCTGTAAAACTGAGGTAATAATACTCAAGTGAATTGCTTTGACATCCAAAAGAAATGTTAAAAGATTTTACGAGTAATAAAATGTAATACAAGAGAAAGCACTGTTACTATTACAGGCATGTATGTTTTATTGTTTTCCCCCCAAATTACCCAGCATAGTACCCTGAATATAATACCAATAAAATAAATTAATGAACTGACTAGGAGCTCTGGAGTCTCTTCTGCAAGCTGCAAGATCTTCAGCCTGGCATTAGAATTCTGTTCACTCTTTTGTACAAATGAGACTTTAGAGGCTAAACCCCTGAGTTTCCACCAAGGTGTACATTGGAGACACCTGGGGAGCTTTTAGAAAATATATATGCCTGGGTCCCACCTTAAATCAATCCAGATTCTCTGGAAGTAAGGTTCATGTAAAGATGTTAAAACATTACATTTTTAACTTTGAAAAACTACAAACTTACAGAAAATTTGGAAAACAGAATGAAGAACTTTTTCCACCCATGAATCATTAGAACAAGTCACCCACCTAATGGTCCATCAACCCTGAATACTTCACTGCAAATTTCCTACAAATGCAAACACAACATAACCATCAAAATCAGATAATTAACATGGATACATTCAAGATCTCATTCAAGTTTCACCCATTGCTTCAAAAATGTCTCTTGTAGGGATGCCTGGATGACTCAGTCAGTTAAGCATCCAACTCTTGGTTTCAGCTCAGGTCATGATCTCAGGGTTATCTCAGGGCCATGAGATCAAACCCCTTGTCAGTCTCCACACTCAGCATGGTGGAGTCTGCCTAAGGCTCTTTCTCTCTCTCCCTCTGCCCCTCCCCACCTCTCTAGAATAGACAAACAAAAAACCAACCAACCAAATAAATAAATAAATCTTTTTTTTAAGTCTCTTGTAAACTAGTCCTATTCAGAATCACACCTTCCAAATAGTTGTCATGTCTCTTTAGTCTTCTTTAGATGGTAGCAGCTCCTCAGTATTTTCTCCACTTCCATGACCTTGACAGTTTTGAGGATTACAGGCCATTTATTTTGCAGAATGTCCTTCAGTTTGGGTTTGTCTGATTCTTCCTCATGATTACATTCAGGTAGTTCATGTTTGACAAGCATATTACAGAGGTGATGCTGGTTCTTCCTGTCAGGGAGCATAATTTCCATTTGTCCCATTGTTGATGAGGTTTACTAGATGGTTTGATTAGGGTGATATAAGCCAGTTTTCCCAACTGTGAAGTTAATCTGTTTTCCCTTTGTAATGAATCAATAATTTTTGGGAGATCCTTTAGAACTATGTAAGTATCTTGTACCATATCAGACTTCAAATGCATTCATTCATCCATAGCTGTATGTTTTCACAATTTTCTATTTTATTCAAAACGTTTTAATGCACTACTACCATTGTTTATTTTGATGCTCAGTTGTTTCCAGTTTGGCCAGTGGGAACTCTATGAAGTTAGCTTCTGTGTCCTTTTCACATGTCACCATAGTTTTTTGAGAGCTTCCTGTTTTCTGGCACAATAAGATGTTCCAGGCTCATCTGGAACTTTCCCTTCCCCAGGACTGGAATCAGCCATCTCTCCAAGGATCTTCAGCTCCTTTCAGTGGAGGACAATATTTGAAGGCAGTCTTAGGGTCTTACGTATACTTACTGCTATTGGGCTATTATGGCTCCCAGGTACTGTCAAGATACAGGCCGGGAATGTGCGATTCTACAAATATATGCAAATACACACTTTTATACCTATATTTAATTTTATCTCTACCTATATATTTTGAAACCAAGGGTTTTGCACTAATTCCAGTTCTAATCTAGTACAACGGGTTTATCCTAGTTTTCTCCCTTTCAGTTTTTATAACTTCTTCTCATGTTCAGGAGTGTAGGAATTTCAAACTAACATCAATAATCTGGAGATTTTATTCACTTTCATTGACTGCCAATCTGAAAATTAAAATCACAAAATTATTTAACAAGTACATCTCTTTTTTGTAGCTGTATTATATTAAGGTTCTTTAAAAATATACACATGCATAGACACTCACACCTACACATTTTTAAAGCTAAGAAAGATCACACTCTACCAGATATTTTAATATCATTTTTTTTAAAGATTTTATTTATTTGAAAGAGAGAAACACAGCCAGAGGGGGAGCACAAGCAGGGGGAGTGAGAGAGGGAGACGCAGGCTTCCTGCTGAGCAGGGAGCCCGATGTGGGACTTGATCCCCCGTCTCTGGGATCATGACCTGAGCCGAAGGCAGTCGCTTAACCAACTGAGCCACCCAGGTGCCCCTTAATATCATTTTTATACAAGTTTATGGATCTGTACCATCCTGTAGCCATTTTATAGTAATTAAGGTATTGCTTTCAGAGAGTAATGTTTTCAAAATATCATAGGAAGTGATCTTTCTGCATTTCAAAACCAGAAGCAGCATACATAAATAGATTTGTCTCTTGTCAGGAGCGGTGGAGTGGAAGTCCTTCTACAAGATGGGAAAAGTTGTGCATTCAGCAATCTGTGATGAGCACCCATTGAGGCAGACAACACCATCCTGGAACTCTGCCTGCCTGGTAGACACCAGGGATGGGCTTATTTGTGTCTGGAAAGCTTGTATCAATCACAAAGGAGAGGCAGTGGCAAGTATGGGTGGAGACAGCACTTGAGAATGTTGATATCATGTTAGTTTCACATGACCTACTCCCTTTGGTTGAGAGACGTATTTCCTTTCAGAGATATCACACATTTCATTCACAATGTATTCACGATCCATACAGTTGCAAGAAGAGTCTGGGATGACCTAATTCTTGGCATTTTCTATTGAAGTAAATACATGATATCTTTGGGATATTGAACAGCCAATGAGAAATTTAATCATGGTTGAAAAACAAAAGAAAAAGTTCAATTCTCCCATTGCTATGATCATGTGTATTTCACTGGATTGCCAATTTGGGGTTCATTCCTTGTTATCTAAACACTCTTTACATTTTAGTAATTTCATACCTCTTATCAGTATAATTCCAAGTATACAGGGTGGTTCATTTCCTTCTCACCACTCTACCCTCTTTCTTTATAGATGGTTGACTCTCTAGGGTACGTGCCACATGGGTTCATTTGTGGTGGATATATCTTATCTAAACAATTACTGTTTTAGCTACTATGTCTTGGCTGGGTCTATAGTCATGCATTAGTTTCTAACTTACCATACCATTCACTCCCTCATCTATCAATTAATAAGGGCATATTTAATCTGCTAACTTATCATCAGTTGGAAATCAACAATCCTTTAGAACTTCTTTAACAGTTCTAATCAAACTTTTTTTTTTAAACATTAAGGCCAAATAGCATAAACACAATTTTATTTTTAAATTTTAAATAGATGAGTATTCAATGAAAAGACACTAAAAATCTATAAATTATATGATTAATTTAGCACAGCTTGGTTGGTAACTGGCTGTATTGACTCATTGCTTAAAATATCTATATTTCCCTTGGGGGTGAGAGGAGGTAGAAATAGATGTCAAGATATTGTCCTAGAAAATGATTCACCAGTAATATATGGCTATAAATAAATGATTTTTGAAGAGAAGAGATCACTGAACCAAATAAATTTTAAAGTGAATAATTGGGAAATGTGGGAAAAAGTATTTTACAAAATGAATGATAGTGGAATTTTCTCTAAAGAAAAAATATTTAATAACAATGAAATTAGAATGTTACTCCTTAGGAGTATCTTTTAAAAGATCTATTTATTTATTTATTTGTTTGTTTGTTGGTTTGTTTGTTTGTTTGTTTATTTGAGAGAGAGAGAGAGGGAGAGAGAGAGTGCGCGCAAACCTGGGAAGGGGCAGAGGGAGAGAAACTCAAACAGACTCCGTGCTGAGCACAGAGCCCAATGTGGGCTCACAATCCTGAGATCATGTCCTGAGCCGAAATCAAGAGTCTGACGCTCTACCAATCCACTGAGCCATCCAGGCGCCCTCCCCGTCTTATGAGTATTTTTATATAAAAACCACTTCCTGTTCATATTTGAAACATGTGTAAAACAGCCTACCTTGCTATAATGCGTGTAAAACAGTTTACCTTTCAGTTGAAGGAATCAAACCACGCAAATTACTCTTCATTAGTTATCAGGGCAGTGATATTACAATAAGGAGAACTAGTCTAAGAGCCTTCTGTATTTTAGAAATTTCTAACCATGCATTTGAATGAAGTCCAACCTATCCAAAATAAGATAATATTCCATTGGAGATCTGAAAAAAAATGAAACATTTCTACCAAATTTTTAGATATCCTAGGAACCACCCTGCCTCTGAGGGTCTTTTCTGACTTATTTAGAAAAGGAGGTGCAGAGAAAGTGGCTTTTGTTTATAATAAGACCTCCTTTTTTGGTATAAAACCAGTTAAGTAGAGAACATAGCATCATGCATGAGAGAATTCTCCCCTGGGTGCATCTATAACGGACTACGGAGTGCAATCCACAGATTCTAACAGATGCCCAACAGAGGAGTTCCAGGCCCTAACCTCCCTCTAGTCTCTTGTGTTAATGAGGACTCTTGATGCAGTTTAAGGCACACTGGTGAGCAGCTCTAAATCAGAGCTCGTCCAGGGAAGGAAACTTTACAGTGGGTACTGAGGCCAGTTGGTTAGAATTCCAGATGTGGGGCCTGTACCCTGCCTCGGACCAGCATCCATTTCTGCGCTCCACAGCTGGTCCATGTAAATGTGCCATATTGCCGCCCATCTGCTCAGAGAGTGCACAGTGGCGCATCTCTCGCTGACAGTGGACCGTTTTATGGAATGCTATAAATATTGAAATTCATAGGCATGAAGCAGCAGATTTTTAATGTTACTTAGAGAGACATTTGAGCCACAACCTTTGGCAGAAACGTATACTGTTAGCATCTCAGTACACTGTGCACCATTTGGTTCAGAATCATGAACAACTTTTCCAGGGATTTCATGGCTCTCCAATCCCAGGTAAAATGAAGTACAGACCCTGAGGGATGATATTTAGTGTGAATGTCACCCTACGTACAATGTGCATTTGGGATACGGACTTTCCAGCCCTGTGCTGTGTTAAACCATATGTTAATGTTTTTATACTCAGAAAAGATTAGATGGGGGACCAATAAAGTTTCAAAACTACAAATAATAGGCTAACCATGGCGAAATGTGAGGCATTCCTTCAGCTGATTTTTTTCCAAAGTCTCTGCAATTTTCATTTTTGAAATGGCAGGGCTATATTTTGTTATAGGAAACCAGCTTATCCATATTTTATAAGCTAATATGTGTAAATTTTGTACCAGAGAGTAAACATCCCCATTAATTTGAACTCACTGGCAAGGGGTCTGGATACGACGTAAAACATTATTTTGCAGTATTTCCCACCTCTTGACCAAATAATCCTAAGCGAATTCTGAGACAAAAGAGAAGTAAATCAAAGCCCAGGAATGAAAAGGGTATGGGCTACCTGGTGCAGTATTGACTTCTGGGGTAATGTTCTTTGTCCTGCATGAACTGCAAGGCAAGGCCAAGCTGTTTAAGACAAAAACGGACATGGTTTTTATAGAAAGGCCCCCTTTCCTCTTTCTTCAGTTCTCCCGTGAAAACATGAGAAAACAGAAAATGCCTTTCCAGGAATTGTCAGGGATTTAACTACCACAGAAGCGACACATTCATTCAGAACAGTAAGTACTTGGAAAAGGACACAGGAATGTTCCCAGTTTGGCATTTGTTTACCTCAGAGCTGCTAACAAAGCTAATGTGACAACTATTAAACAAGAAAATACTTTTCCTGCCTAATTGATGTAAAGAATTCAAAATGATCAATATCCAACCTGAATTTCAATTATTCTTCTGGCACGTACATTTCTCAAGACTGTGATGCTTTCTAACTTTGCTTCATTATCATTTTCCAATTGCTCTGTGGTCTTTGCATTTTTTTTTTAATGGCAACTTGCGTCTTTATTACTGCAGTCGTAACATTCCAACAATAAGCTGTGTCATTGCTCAAGCATTTCCCCGAGTTCCCAATCAGCAGAGTTATGTAAGGTGGTAGGTTAATAAATGCGACACACTGAAATCATTTGTACCAGACTACCTCTCTTTCCAAGCTCCGACAGATGCTAAGTCCAGCTGGTAAAAAAAGTTTATAGGCGAGTTGGATCTGGGGTCTTCACACACTCCACAATGTTGGCTACCAATGCTTGTTTTAATGAGTCACGGATTGCCTGTTTATCTTCTGCTCCCTGCTGTTTCTGCATTTTCTCTTCCAGAACAATCCTAGAAACACATGCTGCTACAGACGCTGGAGCAATGTGTGTAGACATTTGAGCCAAATTGTTATAAAGAACTCTTTCTTCTCTGATATGAAAAAAGGAGCGAGAATTGCACATTGCCTAGCAAATCGTTATCTCAGATGTTCGCTGTGACATGCTCAATATGGCCTACCAGAAAAAGTTGGAGACATTTGCAACCTTAACAACTACACAAAATGACACTGTAATTGGCGGGTTTTGTTGTTCATGTTCTGGCTCAGCTAAAACTGCTCTAAACACTTTGTTTAATGATGTTACATTATGACAACACATGGCTTCTATACAGCAAGTCATCATGTTTAACATGCGACTACACGGGAAAAGTAGTGAGCGGCCAGGAGACTGCACCAAGAGTCACCCTTCGAAGTTCTTGTTGCAAACCAAAAATGATTAGTCTGAAGGCTCCAGATAATGCCTCTTACTAAAGGCTCACTTAAGTCGGGCTACCAATCCTACTGGTTTCAGGTGACTTTTTTAGGAAAGCTCTCGGTTTGAGCGTGTGTGAGTGTTGAGGGAGGAAATATTGCCATCACGGTATTTACTAAATTGTAAAGTCTAAACTGAGACTTGGGAAAACAGCTTAAAAGAAAAGGAATGAGAAATCCGTGAGTCAGATCATGTCTTAAGCAAATTGCTCACTGAGATGCACATACTTTTGTTTGAACTTCAAAATCAATTTTATATATATATTTGTGTGTGTGTATAAAACAAGGAAATACACACCCATTTCCAGAGAGATTTGTAAGTATTGTGTTTGTCTCCATTTTAGGGAAGTTTTTGGTCATCTCCTGAATGTCTAGCTTTGGCTGTTTTAGAAAAATACAGTGAAAATACAGACATTTTGATTTATAATAGCATGGGGAGATGAGAGAAAAACAAATGGGATGTAGATATATACAGTAAAAATGCAGATGCAAAAGAATTTTGATGGAAGAGTTTAGTTAAAAATTATGATGGCCAGTTGGAAAATATTTGACATGACACCGTGGAAATAATTTTGTATTGAGATAACTAAATTTAGGAAAGGAAGGGTTGACCAAAGAATTGAAATCTTATTTTGATGTTGGGGATCTTCAGGGAGAAACCTTGTGAGGACGAATGCTGGATCTGTGCACAAAGCAGGGCATTCTGACAAGCTGATCTGGAGCTCTCTAGGAAAGGCTTGGGAGTTACTGTTAAAAATAATCATTTTGTAGGCACCAAGCTGGCTCAGTCTGTAGAGCATGTGACTCTGATCTTGGGGTTGTGAGTTTCAACCCCATGCTGGGTATAGAGATTACTTTGCAAAAATAAGATTAAATGATGATAATTCTACACATACACACTAAACCTACTGAATTACACAGCTTAAAAAATGAATTTTGAAAAAATCCTTTTGTCCAGAACAAAATTGGGAAACTGGTATGTAGTATGAGGCAAAGATGTCATATAAAACATCTGGGAGGAGTCATAGGTAGAGGGCAGGAAATGTGAAATCATCTAAAATTTATGTTATACTTGAACATCATTTCATTACCTCCAAAAATCTGATGGGAAGCTTTCCTACATACCACGTGATGTACTTTGAGTTTTATTTTTTTAAGATTTTATTTATTTATTTGAGAGAGAGAGCAGGAGAGGGGGAAAGTCAGAGGGAGAAGCAGACCCCCCCCCACTGAGTAGGGAGCCCAATACGGACCTGATCCTGGGACTCTAGGATCATGACCTGCGCTGAAGGCAGCCACTTAACCAACTGAGCCACCCAGGCGGCCCTATATTGAGTTTTAGAAAACATTTTACTTCTTCAGATAAATCTGTATTTTTATTTTAAATAATCAAAGATGTATACAATGTACTATATGGCCATTTCTTGATGGCAAATATCTTATCATGCAATTATTAAGATTATTAAGCAGGAGTCTGAAATATTCTTTTCTTCCTGCCTCTATCAAGACATTTTGCTAAGTTTCTTTCTTTCTTTCTTTTTTTTTTTTTTTTGAAAGACTTTATTTATTCAACACAGAGAGTACAAGCAGGGGAGGCAGCAGAGGGAGAGGGAGAAACAAGCTCTCTGCTGAGCAAGGAGCCCAGCGTGGGACTCAATCCCATGGCCGGGAGATCATGACCTGAGCCGAAGGCGGACCCTTTACCGACTGAGCCACCCAGGTGCCCCTCTGCTACATTTCATCTATAGCAGTTGCTTTTGGAAGTAGAGAGGGTACAAAGTGGAGGTTCACAGATTTCCTCACACTACAGGACATGGAGTAGTAAAACTGTAGCTTCTTTATTTCTAAAAAATAATTGATCTCATTTTTATTACAATGAGCATGTTTCAACAATTTAATCATTTCCTTTAAGTGACTCAGTCTCTTTAGGTAAACATTCAATATTTCAGAACCTGCTGGTGTTCCTCCCCAGCATGGCATCTGTGTATTTAAGGAAGAGGGGCTTACATGGTCTCATGTTGGAATAAGAGATGTCTGGTTATTCTCTGCTTGTCCCCACCCCAAGCCCCCATCTGCTTTCCAGTGTGTCCCAGAAGGCAGAGCCCTACAGATTCTCCCTCCCAGATTTCCTTGCCTGTTGGCTTCTATTGTGTGGTTAATGGGAGCCACCAGCAAGAGAGGAGTGTTTGGGAAGGGAAAGAACTGAGGGCATTTCTTGCCTGGTTTCCTCCTGCTTTGGCACCATGTCTCTGCCTGTGTGCCTCCCTGATTAGAGACTGGCACAATTCCAGCTCTCGGGGGGTTTTTCCTTATCGTCCCCGGTTTCTTTAGCCCTAGGGGAAGTTGATAGTCTCTGGGCCATCCACTGTTGTTCCCTCAACTCTGCCCCGGAAGTAATGTCTTTACTGAAAGCCTTTATATATGTGCCATCTCTCTTACGTGCCAAGGCCTTGGCGGATCTGGTAGCGTCCTTACGCATACTTCCTTGCTCTCCTTTGTGAGGGCCATTGTTCCTTGGCTGTGGCTTTGTGCCCTGCGTTTGTAACCGAAGCTGGTGAACACAGACCTTGTTCTCTTTCAACTTAGTCAGGGCCCAGTGGTCCACCCTCCCTAACAGGGCTATTTGGGCTCTTGTTGGAACTTCTGACCCCCCACCAAGTTTCTATATCCTTCATCCTAGCTTTGGGCTTAGACTATGAATTGCACAGTGTCTCTTCCTAACCCCTTGCATCTCCAGAACCCACTGACGTCCGCCTGTCAAAACCTTTCTTCAACCAGTTCAACAAACTCCTTTTTCTAGAACTCCAACTTCAAAATGGGGATTTGGAATACATGGATCTCATGATCTGCCTTTTTTCTTTTTCCCCATAATTCTACTGGGCAAAAGTGCTGCATTTCCCCTCTCCAAATCTTACTGGAATTCTCCCTGATCTTACGTTCTTTTCTTTTTTTTT